>BMAV01006983.1:119169-134688 GCA_019973955.1 Trichonephila inaurata madagascariensis
CAATTTGATAAGAATTTATTTAATTTTGGGAGAGAAAAAAAAATAAAATATTTATAAGAATGCTAAAATAAAATAAAACACAGATATTGTCGATAATTTTAATTTTTTAAAAAGAGATTCCATTTTATTACAACATAGATCTCAGATTTTGTTGTATGAAACAAACAAAATGTAAATGACATGTAAAATTTTTAATTCATTAATATATTGGCAAACCATTTTTAGATACAAAATCAAAAAAATAGATTTTATATGCTACAAAAGCTGTAGTATATAACAACATTTGAAATGCCATTTAAAAATATTAGATATATTATTTGTAAAAGTTTGCATTATAATATAGTTACAATACATATTTATTATTTGTTACTACTTTTCAGACTACAATTACACTTGATACTAACAGGCAAAATATATTAAAAAAAATAAATATATTTTTTGTTTCATGTATTTCAATTTGTAAATATGTGAAAGGATACAGTTGTGAAATTAATATCTTGAAACGTGAATCGTCTTAAAACATTACAAACAGCATCCATGTTCACCAGCAACTGATGGAAAAATGATTGACCCGTGGCGGTGTGAAGGCAAATCTCTGTTCATTCAGAATCGCTGAGAATTGGAAAGATCTCTACAGACTCGGAATTGTTTAGTGTGAAGGGAGCCTTATACATAGCACGTATCCACTAGTTAAAAATCTAAAGAATAAGATGTACACGAAGATGGAATCTCTGAGAATCCTGCAGTCTGTATAAGTGCTGTAAGTATTTATAAAATATATACCGAATAATAATAAAACACATTTCTCTTTTTATTAAGTACTGATGTATGAAATTCAACCGTAAAATGCACTCATAAAATAAAACAGATTATAAATAAAAGCTCACATTTCCGCTTACATAAAACCAGTAGTTATCGATATACGAATAAAAATTCCTATTTCATAGTACCAGCAACAGTAAAACGATAAAAAAGACTGCTGGATTTTTTTTGTAGAGATTCAATGTTCGTATTTTATATCTCACTACTGAAAAATCTTTATAAAGTCTTTCGTCAATAAATGAAGTAAAAGTATCAGAATGCTTCATCTATTCGGTTATATTTATAGGTACATAAAAGAATGAAAAAACATTAAGAAAGGAGAGATTGATAGAAACATATCTCTCAGAGAATTGTGATGTTTTTATATAACGGTTCACAAGTATAGGAAGGAAGCTGCTGGTTTCTCAGAACCTTATATTAAACCTGACTAAAAGATGATGAATTGCCTTTTGGAACGGATTTCCACTTTCTTTATATTTATGGATTACTTTTCTTGCTAGGGATTGTGTTCCAGTCTTCTACTGCGACATCCAACGTATAATACAGAAACGTGACTTTAGGGGACCCAGCCGCATGGAAGGATTGCTACCTTAGCGTGTTTTTCATTTATATGTTTCTTCCAATCTAAAACAATGGTAGATAGCTGTACTTTTCTACCTACTATGCTTTTTCTTTCCCTTTTTGGCTTGTTAGTCTGTTGTTGGCATGTTTTTTTTTATGTGAGTGCATCTTGCTTTGTCAAATCTTTTTTCGTCCCTCTATTTTTCTTTGAGTATTAGGCAATATTTTTTTTTCAATTTTGGATTGATTTTACTGACTGCCCTTCAATGTGGTTATTAATATATTTTTTCCTTACTCTGAAAGACTAAAAAATATTTCTTTCTTCATATTTCAAGACTATCCATTTTTTTACAGGGTTACTAACTAACTAAGCAACTATGTTTTTAGATTGCTTAAAAGTTATTATTCTCTTCCAAAACCTAATTTTGAAAAACGAAAATCTTACATATGAATAAATCAGATTAATAGTATATATTTACATACATATATTACTTCCAAAGAATATCTTTATTTCTGCTTAAGATTTGAATTATTAAATATCAATCTGATTCTGGGAAAAATGAGATAACATGTAAAATAAAAGGCAAATGCACAGAAAATTCAAAAAAAAAAAAAAATGAAACTTCTTTTAATAAACTAATATGCATCTTAAAAATCGAAGAATTAATAAAGGATGTCTTTAAGAAATATTCCCAGACTGTTAATAACTAATCACCAAAGGTTCGAAAAGTGTATAAATGTATGTATATCGTATATTCCGACGTAAAAAACAAACACTTCTAACATAAAATTTAAATCAAAATTTATGTGTTCTTGTTATATGCCGGATATAAAAATGGTAGCTTTAAAAATAAAGGAAAGATAAGCATAAGAAATTCGATTACTACATGCATTTCAATATTATTAGAATAAAAGTAAGGGTATATATTATGATTTTCATTTTTCAATAGCATAAACAGTTCGTCAGATTTGTCTTTCTGTACATCTTCAGGCAAGTTCTGTATCATTTTCACCATCGCTGTTGCTCTGATCCATGAATAAATAATTATCTTCCGTTTCATCTAGATTGTTAGTTATGCCATCTTTTTAAATGACTTTTGGGTTATGTTTAATTTCATAATATCGTTTTATTATCCACTCAAGCATTATTTCTAGACATCAAAGCAGTGATTTTCAAAATGTATGTGGTAGGTGCCCCCTGGGGGGAGCATGATAACCCTGCGTGGAAGGCACTAGCATATCAAAAAGTCAAAAACAAAAATTCTTTTGAAAATTATTTATTCAATTAAAGGAAACAAAAAAAGGCATTTTGCCCTAATACAAATTAATATACACTTTGTATATTTATTTCAATGTGTTCCAATTTCAAAATTAGAGAGAAAAGTTAACTAACTCTTATCCTATTACTTAAAACTAACTTACTTAAAATATCTATTACTTAAGGTATCTGAATACGTTCGGAACTGTGATTTTGCAAAAGCGCATAAATGGATAATATTTATGATATTTAGTGTCACTTAGTTTAGAAAACGTATATAAAATTGTTTTAAGAATAGTATTACAATAAAAAATTATTTACGTACAATATTTTGACAAAAATTGAACATAGAATGACCCATTTTCGAAATATTCCCCTTTTGTGAAAAATGCTTCTATTATATATAATAATATTTTGCCTGTATATAGCTCAGACCTCTGTACAGAGGCGCAACTAGAATTTTTGAAATATATAGCTTAGAAGTGGGTTTATCAATGTTTTACCACAACAGAGGGGAGAAATTTTAAGAAAAAAAACGTCGATAATTAGTTCTATTGATTGTAACTCTGAAAAAATAATGTGAACATTTCAAAACTCATAGTTGAACCTCTGTACAGAGGAATGAGCTTTATAGAGGCAAAATATTATTATAATAAAAGCAATTTTCACAAAAGAAGAACATTTTGTAAAAAAGTTATTCTAAGTAATTTTTTGCCAAAATACTGTATTTAAATAATTTTTTTTGTCAAAATGTCCTTAAAACAATTTTAAGCATGTATTCTAATCTAAGTGACACTAAATATCATGAAAATTATCCATTTATGCGCTTTTTTAAAATCACGGTTCCAAACGTAGTCGGATACCTTAATTACATTTACAATGAGCTTCAAAAACAATGCATTAAATAATTGATTTTATTTAAACTATCAACAAAAATGCTTTAATTCTTTTTAGTTCATTGAAATTCAATTGATATTGAATATTTGTGCATCTGTATATGATAAAAGAATCAATAATTCGATTTCACATTGTAAGGGAAATATATTTCCCTATCAGCAAATAAACACAAACCAATCCTATGAATAAAATATACACAATAGAAATATTCCAAAGCAAATACATTTTCAGCAGCATTCCTTAATACAATGCAATATTTTCTAGCTGTTCATAAACAAAAGCATAAATGTCCCTGTAGAAACGCTGAACACGCAGCTGTACACAATATAAGAAGCAAATGATGTTATGTTTCTTACTTATGTGCATATTTATGGACAAACACTCTGCGCCAGGACCACGTATGCGAATAACACAAATATAACTCAATTTCTTGATCTGTTTTTCAGTCCGATAACTTATAACCCAACATAACTTCTTCAAGTGGAGGGAGCAATAATCGATTTATAAAGTTCAGAAAAGAGAAAACTCACTTTTGGTAGCGAATCTAAAAGCTTTTGGACATTTCTTCTGGAAGGAAAAGCTCTAGCCATAGGCGATATTTTCGCTAGAGAACACGTGGGGGAAAAAAAGATGGTAGGTAATGACCAGGAAACACATGTCTGGAACGTTTCCTACTCTGACGCTTCTTTGGTTTGCTTGTCGTAAAAGCAGCATATCCGTCATTGTCATAAAGTTTGAGGTAGTGAATGAGATTTTGGTGGAGAGGAAGTGTAATCTTGAAATTTCTGCTGCATTCGTAACACCTATTCTTCTTTCTTTTTTCGAGTGCTTCCTTGTAATTTAAATGATTAACAAAGAGGAGGAAAAATGTTGAATTCAGAAAGATTTTAATTATACAGATTTAGCATGAATCAGGGGTCGACAAATCGTAAATCACAAGCCGCATTCGGGTATTTGTATAGATCAGTGATTTCCATAGTTGTCAATATCGACCCTCAGGGATCTATGACGACTTGCAAAGGGTTCATATAAGCAAAAAAAGTAATTTAGGAGTCCATGAAGTGTAACTGGAGATCTATGATAGTGACTCTTATTGAACTAGATTGTGAGTTTAATTATAAAGGAAAATTAAATAAATTTGAATCTTACCTATTTAAGGTATCCGACAACGTTCGGAACCGTGATTTTAAAAAAGCACATAAATGGATAATTTTCATGATATTTAGTGTCACTTAGGTTAGAATACATGTATAAAATTGTTTTAAGGACATTTTGACAAAAAAAATTACTTAAATACAATATTTCGGCAAAAAATTAACTTAGAATAACCTTTTTTCAAAATGTTCTCCTTTTGTGAAAAATGCTTCTATTATAATAATATTTTGCATGTATATAGACCTTGTATATAGAAATGTATATAGAAAAATATTTAAATTACAGAAACAGCTACCGCATATCAACCACGAAAAGTCATGATGCCTCACAATAGACATATTATCCCATGGACGTGAAAGAACATACAGTGGAAGAAATAATAAGGTAGCGTGTAACAAAAAAAAAAAAGGGACAACCAATATCGCGTTTTACCATAGCTAAAAGGCTGCATAAAACTGGTATATTTTCAGAAAGATAAATATGTGTCCCTGCTAGTTCATCAAGGTGGACTTCTCTGCAATGTCGAAAACACAAGGACTGAACAGTGCAGTGTTTTATTCATTACAGAAAAACCTGATATTCTGACTTGTAATCATATACCCATACTGGCAGGAAACTGGCCACTCCACTAACATCACCAAAAATGGCCGGTTTGAAGGTAGCAAAACTTAGGGCTTAGGATGTATTCATCCAGGCTTCTACATCTTCAAAGGAATTCATTCACTGGTGTCACAATTGAACTGAGGTTCTCCTTTATGTGTGTCTTCATATAGGTTCTATTGGTTCTCAATTCCTCTTCGTGGACAAACAAATGACAACTCATTAGATAAAGATTTTCGAAGCATTGTTGGAGAGTAAGTATATGCAACATATAGATTAGCTTGAACAACTCCGAATCTAAGTCCAATGCAAAACGCGTGGAATTCTCTAATGAGACACTTGTTAACCGATCACCAGTGATCAGAAAAGATTACAGAGTGTAATTAAGGCCACGAGAGGAAAGAGCAGTAATGCCTCAACACCTAAACTTTTTATTGAATATGAACAAACGTTTCAAATCTAAAGCGGGATTTTACCTCAGTCCCTTGTGACTTGGATTGTCTTAGCTTCTGTCCTATTTTGCTCAAAGCTAGGTTTAAAATATTATTTTTTGCTTCAGATTTCTCTCTTCGAAAGTTATGTTTGCTTTTCTCATTTTCTTACATGTTAACGATATTATTCACGCTAAAAGGTACTATTTGTGGCAATTTGAAATATTTTTGTGAGGCGCTGGATTAAAAAAAAGTCCGTTTCGTCCGTAATTTTTGTATATCAAGTTCAAGTTCATTCAAGTTCCGTGGACGGCACGGATGTTCGTAAATGTATACGTATGTTATGTAGTAATACGTGACCGTAAATGTATACGTAGTACTCACGCGGCACGGGGGCACTCGAAATATTCGTCGAGCCGTAAGTCCCCTGGTGGGGTTGGTAGAAGTAAAAAAGAGGTGGGAAGCGCTTTGACAACCGTACTGTTACCTGCCTGGTGCTCAAAGCTGCGGATAACAAAAGGCGTAAAAAAATAACCCCTTACAATGATGAATTTTGTGGACCGCGATCTAGTGCCCTTAGCAACAGCAACAACACTTCCGATACACAATATAAGAAGCAAAAAACTATAGAAAAGATCAACTAATTTGGGAATAAAAATTCTGTAGGCATAATATTCGCGAAAAAATTTAAAATTTATCTTCACTTTACAGTAATGAAAAAACAAGAAAAAAAAAGATAAACAAAGTTAATGAATCCTCTTAAGTATTTGGAATAAATTTAAACTTTGACTTGAGCAAAGCAATTTTACATTCATTTGTTTATTTTCCATTTATTTTACTTATTATTACTTAATCATACCGTTTTTTATTACTTAAGTCATTCCAGAATTCATTACTGCGGCATTCATTTCTTTTGATTTCATTTTTAAAACTTTTTAAAAATGTTTGTTAAAAAAATTATTAAAGGAAAATGACGTTAATTGATGCGCATATTTTATAATTAGATCCCTTTATAATTTCTCTTATTTTGTGAAAGTGATTTAAAATATTTGGACTTAAACAACTTAAAATATTTGTTTACAAACATATTACTTTTAAGTTTTTTACATTAACGTAATGTATGAATTAAATTTTTAGCGGAAAATTATGTTTGATTTTCAAATGAAAATATCCATTATATAATAAAAAAAAACCCCTTTAGTAAAATAATATTAGCATCTTGTTTTACCCTTATTGGAATAAAAGAAAATAATTAGAAAAATAAATGCTGAATACAAAGATATTAAGAAACACAAACATTATGTAAAATAGTTATAAAATGTACATTTTAAATTTTAAGTGAATAATATTCATAATATGGATGAAAAAATCCAATAATTTTTAATAATGAATGTATGTGTACTAAAAATACTTTTAAAAAATATAAAAGTTCAATTTTTTTTTTGCAAAAGTATAAAAAAATTTTCTGATTTACTCATTTATTTTTTCTCAAATATAGGTAAATTTAAAACTTAATTGATCAGAAAATAATTACTTGGAATTATTATTTTTGCTAAAAAGTCTCTTTTAATTGGCCTTAATGTATAAATAATAAGATACATGAAAACGTAAAAGTTATGTAAAACGTAGAAAAAAGGGTATAATTATAAGATTGTGTTAATACATTTTGTATTTATTATTCTAAGATATTAAAATAAACAGTCAAATATAACTTTATCGAAAAAGCAGAAGCTTTAAAATGTCCACCAGTAATTTGTAATAATTCCTAATTTAGATCTTTGACGTTATAGAGCATCATTAAAACAATTGACCCCGATATTTCTTACAAAGCTATCCACAATATAAAAAAGGATGGGGGGCGGGAGGTAATTTATCCTTGAAAAAATTAGATATGTTTAATAGATTTAGAATATCTAATAAAATTAAATATTGCATATAGATGCCATTTATTGACTTAACGATAAATAGAGAGCCACCATTAAATATCATGAATTACTAGTAATATATCTTCATTTAATAAAATAATCTATTTTGAAAAGGCGCTTGTTTTTAAATTATTTAAATAAACTTGTTTCCACATTTATTTCATTCTCTTAATGTGTCACAATGAAAAAACACAAATATACAAATTTTAAAGAAGGGTTATATAATTAAAATTGATTTTATGATGTTAATCCCAATGTAAAACAAGAATCTTCCAGGGAATTTTGATAAAATGATTTATTTTTTAATGATTTATTTCAGATAATTCATAAAATTTTACTTTATAGTTTTACTATAAAAACTTCTTTTTTTAAAAAAATTTAAAGTTCTGTTTGGAATAACATGTTTTGTTTTAATGTATATGTATTTTGAAATTTATTTTTACCTTAGAATATTTTTTAAAAAAGAGAGAATTATACCTTTTAAAAATTCTTTATAATTTAAAAGATATACAGATAGATATTAAACTTGTTTAATATAAGTCTGAAAGAATGATTATCGATCATTAATATATAGAATTAGAGAGACAATTACATATTTTGTTAAAAATATTTCTTTAGAATGCATTATACACTTAAAAACTTTAGGGAGAATTTATAAGATTAATATAAAAAAAAATATCAAACACTTTTTCCTTAATTTTTTTAATGAATATACGATTAATATTCGTATGTGTTACACAAAGTACCATCATTGGCTAATGTACTGAATATCATGAGATAATACTATATTTTAAATATACAGATAATTACTAGTTGTGTGTCAAACTTTTTAAATTCTGTTTCAATAAAATTTAGTCACACAAGTGCAATAGGAAATTATTCGATTATATATATATATATATATATATATATATATATGTTTTAAAAATAATCTTAGTTTAATATTTTTGAAACCTCTTTTGAAAATCATTTTTCTTTTTTACTATGCAAAGTAATCACGTGTATAATCACACAAATTTATATATTACATAGTTACTTATACTATTCATAATACTATTTATACTTATTAGTGTATTCCAAGGAGTATTACACCTCTTAAGAGCACAAGAACAAAAACAAAACACGTAAACTAATACATGAAATAAACTGACTCCAAGAAGAAGCTCAAATCCACATGAGACAATACTATATTTTAAATATATAGATAATTACAAGTTGTGTCAAACTTTTTAAATTCTGTTTGAATAAAATTTAGACACAAAAGATGCAATAAGAAATGATTTGATTATATATATTTTTTTTTCAAAAAATAGTTTTAGTTTAATATTTTTGAAACCTCTTTAGAAAATCATTTTTTTCTTTTAAGGGCTCACAGGAGCCTTAACAGCTATCCATGCACTCGAAAAAACATCCTTCTTCAAACCAATATAACTTAATTACAAAACAAAACAATAATTTGAAATGTTTACCACATGATAATCATATACAATAACAATACTTCCGAAATTTTCAGTGAATTTGAGAAAATATTTAATAAGTTATAAAGAAATAAAAATTGGACGAATTTTCAAAAATATGAAAATTAGTATTTTACACGGCGCAGGATACTGAAGTACAAATTGGATCAAAATTTACAAAATTAATTTTACTTGGTATAAAAATGTTCGCTTTTGAAGTTATACATACTTTTAAGAAATTTAGAGAGAAAAAATATTTTTTTAAATACAATTATAACGAAAATTTAAAATTTTAAGAAAAAATTAATTGAAATTCAATTAAAAAAAATGTATTAATTTTTTTTTCAAAATCTATGAATAAGTTATGAAGAGTCTTTGTTTTAACACGTGAAATTTCCAATTGATATAAATAGTTTCTGAGAAATCCTGCGTGGCTGCTAAAATGTTTTGTTTCGCGCAAAATGAAGTTAAACATAAGAAAGAGATAGGATTTTCATTAAAATTTTACTACTTATTTCTCAATAACTTCGGAAGTTTTCACAGTATCAACACAATTTTGGTACCAAAATACTCAGAGATATTGAGGATTTAACATATATATATATATATATATATATTTTCAAAAAATTGAAAAATTTGCAATTTAAGAGTACTGTGAGGCCTTAACTAAACAAGGTAATTACGTGTACAATCACACAAATTTATATATTACATAGTTACTTATAATATTCATAATACTATTCATACTTGTTAGTGTATTCCAACGAGTATTACACCTCAAAAGAGCACAAGAACAAAAATGAAACACGTGAACTAATACATGGCATAAACTGACTCCAAGAAGAAGCTCAAATCCACAGACACAATTTATTCCTTTCTATGAACTACATCGAAACACATAAAACAACTCCGTCTCTCCACGTCTTTCGCAAACATCCTTATATCAAGACGCTTACCTCATCCATCCTATTTGTATGCTACCAGTATACACCTTCTTAAAGACCATTTTGGTGTGTCCCCTATTAAGTTTGGCTGTTCCACTGATTGTGTGAGAGACATCACACACAGTCTCCAAGTAAATGTGATCCTCTCTTGCAAAAGACTTCTTCAGTGCTCTTCCCTGAAACACTCGATCTGGAAAAGGCATTACAGAACTTTTCCGGTTCCGGAAAGACATCCGGGAAAAACTAGTGTTGATTGAAACGCGATGCTTGATTGCAGGACGAGAAACTTACTCTGGATATCTGTTCCGATGTTTGGCGTTACTGCATCTTTTATGTAAGGTTAGGCAGAGGTCCGCTTTGGCTTTACGTGACGACCGTGACCAAACAGTGCCAATTCCCTCTCAAATCCCTAACATTCCGGAGATGAAGATAAATTATTCATGGCTTTCTTGAAGGGTTTGCCGATGGGAAAATGTAGCTATGCATATTTATAACACGTTCTCTGCTACAACGGTGTGCATACTCGTTCCCTATTTTTCGCCATAAAAGATGCCCTTTACAGTTTAGTATGTATATTTGTTTATTTTTTTCTGTTTCTCTTCTTTAAAAGTAGGTGGGAGTAATTTAAAATAACAAAAAATCGATTGGGTAGGGCAATGAACTGCTTCATTCCATATTTGTTTTTAACTACCTTATTTACAATTCAGAGCATACTTTCTTTAACAGCAATTTGTGAGTGAATTTAAGATACATTTTAAATGAGTATCTTCCTTTTGTTTTTGTGCCTTATTAAGAAAAAGCAACAACGTAGAAGAAAGTATGTTTTTTTAATATAAACTTAATGAGAAACTTCTGATCTATGAAATAAGAAATGTGTGTGTGTTATTGTTAAAGCTTGCATTCATGAGAAATGAACTTAATTTTCAAAATATAGTCAAGAATTCAAAAATTACCACACATTTTTATCAAATTACAAATTATACAAAATTAAGCAATTTTAAAATTTAAATTGATATATTATATTTATAAAAAACGAATTAATACACATAAAATGATTAACAATTTAAAATATTATTTAAAATACAATGAAATTCTTTAGAATTTTAGTCAATTATACGTTCTTTTTATTGTACTGAGTTACGACGTTATCTGACCTTGGGTTTGTTTCGATAAGTTTAAGATAAAACAGTGTACTGAAATGCCTTTATTTAAGCCATTATCAGGCCACGTTTTTTAAATATTTTAAACAAATATAATTAAAATCAAATATTTAACAAATTTGAAAATGTTTTTCAAAGTTCATTTGTCCTATTTTCATTTTATATTTTTGAATAAATATGGTATTTTAACTAGTTTATAATAGGTAGTTATTTTTTTCTAAAATATTCATTTAACACATTTTATCAAATATCTTTCTCGGTGTGGTGTAAATAGAGCTTTAATTTTTGCATTAATTAAGAATGTTTAGTATTCTTTAAGAGAGCAATGGATATTATCGTATAATAAATATCTTTCAAAAAACTAATTTTAAAATAGAATGTACATATTCAGTCCATGGGCCAGGAAATAAATTCATATGATAAATTTGTACTTAAAATATATAAAAAGTGACTTACAGAAATAATTGAGGATATGAAATCATTTAATGTGTTTTACATTTTATGATTCTTATCTCAAATGAAATGCAAGTAAAAATTAATATAATAATGAAGTCTCAAAGGATCATATTTAACTTAGGTAAAATTCTTATATACGAAACAATTTTGTAATTTCAATCATCTTTTATTATTGTGATATGTATAAATAAATCAATACTTGTCTTTTTTAAAGTGTCATTATACTTAATTAATGTATCCGATTATACGTTCGGAACCGTGATTTTGCAAAAGCGTATAAATGGATAATATTTATGATATTTAGTGTCACTTAGCTTAGAAAATATATATAAAATTCTTTTAAGAATAGTATTACAATAAAGAATTATTTAAGTACAATATTTTGACAAAAAATGAACATAGAATGACTCATTTTCAAAATATTCTCCTGTTGTGAAAAATGCTTCTGTTATAGTAATATTTTGCCTGTATATAGTTCATACATCTGTACAGAGGCTCAACTACAATTTTTGAAATAAATAACTTTGAAGTGGGTTTATCCATGTTTTACGACAACAGAGGGTAGCAATTTTAAGAAAAAAACTCCGATAATTATTTCAATTGGTGTTAACTCTGAAAATAATGTGAATTTTTCAAAAATGCTAGTTCAGATTCTCTGTAGAACTCTTTACTTTATATAAGCACAAAATATTATTATTTTAGAAGCATTTTTTATAAAAGGAAAACATTTTGAAAAAGATTATTCTAATTTTTTGCGAAAATATTGTATTTAAATAATTTTTTTTGTCAAATAATTCTTAAAACAATTTTATACATGTATTCTTATCTAAGTGACATTAAATATCATGAAAATTATCCATTTATGTGCTTTTTTAAAATCACGGTTCCGAACTTAGTTGGATACCTTAATATGTCAGTATAACAATTTTAAAGTGCACGGTAAAATTCTAATATAAACACTTAAAAGGAAATGCGATAAATTACACAACCTTTATGAATGAGCTCTTAAAAATAATTCTTTTTTGGAGTGGGAACAAGTGTAAGCATTTAATCTTCATTCCAGTTACAAATAAAATATTAACTAAACAATAAAATATTATATATATATAACCCATATTCACATAAGAATAATTAGTTTAATGCGAATTTACCTACTGAAATTATACTTTAAAAGTATTTATAATTAAATAATTTTAAATTTATTTTACTTCATTAAATTTACAAAATAAGTTTTCAAAAACTTTATATTAAAAATAAGTTGTATCATTTTTGTATTGTAAGAGTTGAAAAAATTATGAACATATGCATGGATTTTTAATTAGTGGTTTCTAAGGTTTATGTTTAAAAAACAAAACGTTTTTATTTTAATTTACTAGTTTCAATAAATAAAACAAACAAAATAAAGCTGCAAAGTTTATACGATTGGTTTAAACGCGGTTAAGAGAGAATTAAACTTTCTTGTATTATATTATAAAGATACTAAGTTGATAAAAAAAACTAATGCACTTAAGATTTTTTTTTCATTTATCAAACAAACGATTCTTTTCACAAAGAAGAGAACCGAATAGTTATAAAGTTTCAAAGAATTTGCATTGTAAAATCACAAGCACTGTTTAAGTGTTCTTTTTTTTTTTAATTCAAAGATGTTTGGAGGGGAAAAAAAAGCTCCGTTTGATAGCAAACTCATTTCAATTTTTAATTTATATTCATAAGAAAGAATATTTGTTCAAATAAAGAAATAGTTTCATTCAGAGAATCAAAACTTTTCTTTCGAAAAAAGGAAATCTATCCTCTCCTTAGGCTATACTTTTGTTTCTCAAAGTTAAAGTTAAATAACACATTTCTGGTAATTAATGTTTATTGAATCTTCTAAGATATTAATACCACAAAAAAGCGTATCTTTTGGAAAAGACGTGTTTGAGTTTTAAAAATTCATTTATTTATTCCAATCATTTTTACTTTGTTATTTATATGCATTCAATTTGTTCTAATCTGTATTTAAAATTAGTATGGATTTGTTAAATATCTGTTACCATACGTTAGAGTTTAAAAGTGTAAGTGCTATAATTTACTGTTTGTTGAAGTTATCTCTTTAATATACAAAACTACTCATTTCTCACCTACGTTAATGGTTATTCAAAACAGTGTAAGAATAAAAATTATTTTTTGGCTATTGTCATATGTCTTAGCATTAACCCTCAGATTCTACCGAAAAAGATTCTTACATCAATAGCCTCTTGATTTAAAAAGGAAATGGTTTGAATTTTTAAAACAGAAGTATATTTATCATTTACACACCTGTAACTCCCCCTCGTCGTTGATTTCCTCAAACACTATTTTTCACGAATATCTACTATTATATCCCCGTAATGCTCAGCAATCCCACAACCTCTCAAACTCTCTTGTTAATCATTTCCACAAAAACTGTTTTTAGATGATCTTTACTCAGCAGCAGAAACATGTTTGAAAATTTAAAAACTAGTTAACTTTAGTTAGTCAAGTTACTTTTAAAACAGTTAAAAAATATGAATATTTTTGTCTATAACACCCTCACAAACCTTCACGGGAGTCATTTCTATGGGTTCGTTCTTATCGTATTTCTATTTAAAAGTAAAAATACGTTTCCGAAAATTCTAGTTCGTAAGTTTAACAGTTCAAAAACATACAGGGATATTTTGTAATCTATAGAGTGCCCTCCTCCCTTCCACTGCCCCTAAGGGGGCTCACCTTCTTTTGGTGAGTACGGGTGTCACAATCCCGAGGTACCCTAGTGATCTTTTCCTTTCCCAAGGGGTTTACTGTCTTTGGTAAACACGGGCTTCACGAACCCGGGGTACCCTAGTGATCTCTATATTCGACCCTCTTCTTGTCATCCCATTTCTCCTTTTCTTCTTTTCCCGTCCAGATCACAGACCTATGTTATTTAAGATGTACATTGATTAAATCGTTGTACTATTTATTATCAACATATTTTTGGTTCGCAATTTCTTTTGCGTTAATTTAGTTTCTTTTTCGTATATTTTTTTAAATACTTTGATTATGTTGCTTTTTTTGTTTTCGACTAACACCGTTGGTTTTTCCACCCGCATGTTTGCCGTGTGCGTTGCCCCGTAAGGAGGAAAATGGTGTTCTGGAGATCCTTTACTTGGTGGGAGATTTCTCCCACCGGTCTATTTGTTTGTCCAGATTTGCTTTAAAATATATTTTGAGATTTTATCTTTTCTATTTAACTAGAATTTATTACGGAATATTAATGGTTTTATACTTTTAATATTTTAACGTTTGTTTGGCGCAGCTTAGCCATGATTGGCTCTTGCGCCAATAAACCCAACACTCACCCTCCCTTCCACTGAATTTCCTCAAAACCCGTTCTTAGCTTAGATCTAATCGTTCAAGGAAGCATGCTTACTGGATTTCAAGTTTATACGTTTGATTGTTGGAAAAGAGAATTTTTTTCATAGCACCACTACCCTCCCTATAATGCCCAACGTGGGAGTCATTTTTCTAAAAACTGATTCTTAGCGAATCTGTACTCATCAAAAGAAACATACTTGCCGCGTTTTAGATCTGTAGGTATCTCAGCTCATTAACGGGAGTTTATGCCTATAACACCTCCGCAACCCTTTTTGAATTTTTATTTTCGAAAATCTGTTCTTACTGGACCTTTACTAATTAAAAGGAAAATTCTTACTGAATTTCAAGACTGTATGTCTAACACTTCAGGAGATTTCGGGATAAAGCGTGTAAATACATTTTCTCCTATAAAATATAAAGATAATTGAAACATGAGCACGAATTATTAGGAATTGATAAAAAGAAAAACATTTCTCAATACTGTCTTCCAGTAAAAAAA
>BMAV01006984.1:0-254986 GCA_019973955.1 Trichonephila inaurata madagascariensis
TTGGGTTGAAAATTTTTTCATGTTATTTTTGTGAATGGTTATTGAGTAATCGGGGGAAAAAGTGGCTGGGAGTGTAGCAAGCGCAGGTTGTTATTTATAGATTAGTTATCCCCAAATTAAGAAAGGCAGGTAATTTTTTTGTTAAAAATGGCCTGGGTGAAAAAGGATTTATGTTTCCAAATTTACGTGTTCCAAAATAACTTTAAACATCAGGTAGGCCCCCCCGAGGTATTAGGAAAAGTTTTAAAAGGGATTCAACCGGTTTTTTTTGGTCCCTTTATAAAGGGTTCGTTTTGATTTTACGGTTTTCCGTTCTTTTAAAATGAAATTAATTAACATTTACCCCCCAAAAAAGTAACGTTAGTTTTGATGTGTTCTTAAAAAACAAAAAATTGTGACAACTTCATCACTTAATCGTGGTATAAATTACGAGTTTTTGTCAGAAAAATTTCCGTGTTGTTTTCAAAAGACAAATAATAAATTACCCCCTTTTTGGAGAAGGAATCCCAATTGATAGATTCCACTCATGACATTTGTTCCGATTATAAAAATATGGGTATAAGCGTTTTACATGAACCAGCAGCGACCATCATTATCAAATGAGCACATTTGTTTTAAATGTAAAATGCTTATTATTTTAATCATCGATCTTTGAATTCATTTACAATATAAGTTTTGAACTTAAAAGGCAAGTTTTGCAACCCACTTTACCTGTTGCAAAAGTAAAAGTTAGAAAAATCATTAGAAGTCCCTGGAGTTTACGAAATTTTTTTGGTATGTTTCCCAGCTGAAAAAACATGCGGGTCGTTAAAGACTGCCACAGATGCTCCAATGAACAAGGATATAAAGAGAGTTACAACGTATACACGCATACAGTGTTTAACAGTGAAACTTGTTCACGATGAAAGAAGATTTACAGTAAAATCGTGCTATGCATAGATGGGTCCAGATTGGAACAACACATGCTTGCATGATTTCTAACTGCGAAAGATGATCCTAAAGGGACATCTATTGGTAAATAGTGGAAGTCTATGGTGAACACTGCTTAGGTTGAATTTCTGTGAAAAAATGTTGAAACAGATTCCGTGAAGGATGGCAAACAATATCGGATCACCACGAAAATACTGCCCTCGTATCTCCCATAAAAATCAGGCGACCTTCAAAAAATCTCGTTGGTAATAGTTGGAACACCCACCGTACAGTCCAGACTTGCCACTCATTGATTTTTCTTGCTTTGGTCCGCTGATGAAAGCATCGCGTTTCCATTAAGAAGATGAAGTATAGGAAACTGTGCAGAACTTCCTCAAGAACCAAAACTACAGCGAATGCATCGATATGCTGCCGATACGAAATGATTTTTGTAACCATGCCCATAGCAATTTATTTTGATTTCCAGTAAAGGTGCTATTTTTATTCAAATTATAAACTTTTCATATGGGCAACCGTTATAGCAATATTTTTTTTTAAATAATTTCTTATGTTTCCACATTACATATTCACTACATTTTCCCTTGATGATTCATATTGATAGCAAATTGTATCTTTGCTAATTTCATTTTAAAACTGAGGTACTATATTTTGATTTTGAATGTAGTTAACTCTACAAGCGAAAATCTGTTTTCATTTAAAGTAGCACGAAAGAAGTAAGGAGTATAGGAGTTCATTAAATAGTGAATTAATTAATTTGAACATAATATTTCGGCGGACAATGAAACAGTACATTTATTATATAATAACATACATACTAAAATCAGTTGTTTTGGTGACGACATTTTTCCTCACAGAAAATTTTCTGGATACTATTCCAATCGCAATCCTCATGATTATCAACTACCTTAACTATTCCTGTTTGGTAGTCTTAACTATCACGTTTGAAATTCAAATAAGGTCTTGTGGCGAAACGTCTGAATGAAAATTTGAGACTCTTTCAATCCATTTTAATTTAAATACATGGGGATCAAAGGACTGTATATTAATGTCTATTTGTGTTTGGAAATCTGGAGTTAGATTCGTATTCGGAAAATTTGGGAGTTGCATCATTTCAAAGTTATATGAAATTTGTCTCAAAACAGTGATAGATTGATGGAATAAATGCATAGTTTTTAATATAGAACAAAGTATTAACATCAATGTTAAAGCTTCAACTAGTAAGATTAATGTTCTAAACGTCATTAAATACCTTTAAATACTTGTTAAACAGTAATGTGCATCCTAATACGAAAGAATTAATATTTTACCATGAGGATATTTGTTTAAATTATTTCGTGTTTATCTTTGTATTAAAAGAAAATTAATATTTTGTTTACGATAATAATTTATACACCCTTGTTTTAAGTAATCTTTGATTTCGAGGATATTTTAGTGTACTTGAGTTATATACTTCAGTACTGATATTTACCGTTATGCTAAAAACAATTACAAAAAATTAGCAAATAAATAAAGTAGATTTTATATTAAAGGATAAAAAATAGTCTATTACATGTGTATAGAAAATTCAGCTAATTTAGAAAAAAAAATTAAAGACCGCTTATTGGAAAATTTGTATCAAGATACTCATTTATTGCGCGATGGCTCAAAATGGCGTCTTAAGTTACCCTGCGTAATTCATTCGCATATTTTCGCTCTGTAAGTAGGCTTTGTCAAAATAGCTATGCGAAATTAGATTTGCTACTAAATTTCTGGTCGGCTGAGTTATAGAGTGAATGGATAAAGGAAATTATGGATTAGTGCCTTAAATTAGATATTGGTCTGGCGGAAAAGTGGACAACGTTTATTCAAGTTACAAATTTAACATGTATTGAAATAAGTGCGATAAAAAAAAAATCAAACACTTGTTAAGTTTTGTCTTAGCATTGCAGGGAATGTGATTAAAGTCACACATTTCGTATGACTACAAAGCTAATACAATTACTCTAAGGTATTATTAAGATTGTAAGATTGTACGCAAAATTACTTATAGTTTTATACTGAAAATAATGTATTGTAGTTTAAATGTTTAATTTTGAAACACAGAATAACATAACTTTAAAGCATAATGTTACTCTTTCTGAATAACCTTGTCCATCTCTTATAATTTATAATAATGATGGAGGTAAATCCTTCACAAACACTGACAAGATCCTTTTATTACATTTCAAAGCTTTCAGAATGATTTTACGGATAGCATTGCATAGAAAGGTTCGTACTTCGGAAAGACGTATATATACGTCTGGGGCAATTAATGCTTTGGCTGGGTGAAACGATTATATAAACTGGTGTCACTTAAAGGGGGAATAGTGTTGTCGTATATATGTAAAATCGTATTTAATGTCAAAGTATAGTATTATTGAATTCAATACATTGCTGTTGTATGGTTGGGGGGCGAGATGAAAAGTATCATTGAATACTGAGTCGCAAATATTAAAAGTTTGAGAAGAAATGCTCTAGCTGTAATCGTTCCATCTCGCCTACTGCTTGTCCCAATCAAAGCAGCACTAGGATGAAACCTTCATAGCACTCATGTACGGGGATCTGCCTCCAAGAGGAACTAATATATTGTTTGATTAGGGTAGCAATCTGAAAAAGTAAGGCAGCCATTAGGTGTAGAATCCTTATGGCTGTCCTAATGGTCCATACTATCTGCACATTGTCATTTCCTCAGTCATTTACGTTTGATGGTACCTACTCAAAAAGATCTTAACATCGACACTTAAGCAATTTACAAGTTGGACAATACTCGTTGTCCTTTTGTCCACCATTCAGACAGATACAAAATAGAGCTTCCACTCTCACTCAATACCCAAATATTTTTTTTAAAATTACGCTGGCCAACGTCCTCTTGGACATAAGGAATCTTACAGTCCAATATAAAAGATGACGCTATAGCAGGAAGGAGAACTCCACAGCTGTCTTGCGAGAGAACATGAAGTAGAGCGGGGCATTCGGATAGATGCTCCCCAGTCATTGGCACGGATTTACAGAGAGGGCGGAGCGGTGAATCAGCCAGGCCAACCTTAAACAGATGGGCTTGCAGGTAATCATGTCCGTAAAGACTCTGAATCATGCCACACCCTCCACCCTAGGTAGGTCAGAAAGCTGAACACGTCTTTGGCCATCGAGCAGACGAGACCAGAATATGCCAACAGCCCAGGCCTGTAAGAGTGGAAATTCTCCTGTGTAAATTTGTCCCTGAGAAGTCGCTTGGCGTTTCGAAGAGGCATAGGAAGGCAAGGTGGATGCAGCGTTGAAGCCTATTTGGCCAACTTGTCCTCTGGTTCATTTCCATGAATACCGAAATGAGATGGGATTCATTGGAGAACCATTTCTCTTCTGGTGCAAAGAAATGAGTTGATAAGTTGTTTGTATTCGAACTCAAGTTTTGATGGGAAAAGATTGTAGCCAGATATGGTCTTAATTGCGGCTTGAGAATCTATGAATATTACAATATTTTAGCCAGGAGTAGCACTAATTGCTCCAAAAGCCATAAATATTGCGTAAATCTCACCATCCAAATTGTCTGACCAGGCACTAAGAAGTTCTTTAAGATTAAAAAAGTTGGAGTGTCAGTAGGGGTGCAGTGTAGCAGGCCTTCTCGTTGGTGCACCGTGGGTAACGCTAATTCTGCTACAACATTCGTCATTTTCTCGCAAGTCTAGTTTTTACTATTTTTGGAGACTTCTTTGAAGATTTTTAACAAGTGCTTTAAAGTTCTTTTCTGGAATGCTGGTGGCCTTACTATAGACAAATTCAATATTCAAATATATGTATTGACACTCCCAGTAACACGCAAAACTTTCAACGCCCCTCCCCTTTACGGTTAACAGTTATGATAGAAAAACTGAGCAGTAGTCAAGATTTATCATATGGATCCTAATACCATTCCATTTTTGATGAGAATTCTTCTACCCAAAAAAGCACCGTCACCCATTTGTTTGATGTATCTTTTAAATATAATAAATTGAAATTTTTAGATTGAGGATAAGCATGAAAGAACTGTGTGTGCAACTAATTAAATAACTCTCATTACAAATGTAACGTTTTAATGGTCAATATTTGATTTAATGTATTTAATTTTATTTCACTTGGTTTTACATTAAAACTAAGTTCCAATGCTATCTTTATCGATGTTGAATACTTGAAGCGAATGTTTACATTAAATTACATATACTTTATACGTGACCGTATAAATAATTTTAAAGAAATTATGTGTTTAAATGCAAATATTTCACAAGGATGTTTCTTACTTCATATGAAATACATGTTGATTTCTTTTTCGAAGTAAAAGTTGTATATTATGTTTCACATGTGCTATTAAAAATAAATTGTTTAAAAACCGTTCTTTTCTTTTTTAAACATCGGTATAATACTCGGATATATAAATAAAAAAAGTCTTTCTTTTTCCGGACTAATTTCTAATATTAATAAAAGTTTTAAAAAAGAAAATTTATCACAAAGAAGAATAATTCTTAAGATCACATTTTCGACTATGATTGCAAAAATATACACTAATCACCTTTTTCGATTGAGAAATACAATGTAGCAAAATACTTTAACAATAGTTAATAAAACGCAAAATTATATCCGATGAAAAATTAAGAGTATTTTGTTCCACACTTCCATTTCTTATTTGTGCATTCCAAAAATTACCATCAAATAATGTATTAGAGAACTCATATTTAGTTCTCAAGAACATCAAAAATAAAAATTTCGGTTCAAACCAAACCCAAAATTGATGCGATCATTACCAGCAAGTAATCTGAGACATGGGAGTCTCAGAACGGTAATGCGACTTAACAAATATTTCAATTAATTTTACAAGTCCGAAGAGAAGGGTACTGATTACATTGTTGACTTCTCAGAAGATTTCACTGAGTATATTTCATTAAAATTACTGCATTAATTGCATACTTGGAAAGAATTAATTTTCAAATCCCCCTGCTTCTGGATGACTTATATTGGATGAATATGTCTTCATTTCTTAAAATGAGTATGTTGAGTAAATTAATTACGGCGCGCTCTTGATCCAAGAGAGGATTTTCGATAGAGGCATTAAGCCGACATGGCGGTTGTTTTGTCAACTTCAAGTACTTCAGATAAGGAGTTTTGTAAAGTATTAGATTAGAAGTTTGACATGGAAAATACGTCTTATATTAGAGCACACACATTCATGTATAAAATATTTCAAACCTATATGCATAGTTTTTCATTTCGCCGGCGTAAATCTCGCAAAGCTGGCGTTATTTGTGCAACAAAATATATACACATCAAAATAAAAAATAAATATAAGTTTTCATTGGTTCTTCATTCATGTTTGATGTATTTTGAAAGAACGTTACTGATAATAGAAAAAAAAACATGACTTATGTATATATATTGAAAATATGATGGTAAGAAAATTACCTGCGGGAATATTCTGTTTAGTGTATCATTTTTAGCGACTTTATCATCTGACCGGCGAGATGGAAAAGTACCCATATTTACATGCATGGAATATATTTAATATAAATTTATTAATGATATTTATTTAACCATCAATAGGTGGCCGCGGTAGCCGAGTGGTATAGGTATCGGAACGTGGCTTGCCTTGTCACGAGTTCGAGCCCAGTACCACTAAAGACCCGCCGTGTAGGGCAGCGATGCACGTTAAATCTGTCGAGAGCTGAAACGTCCTCCCGTTGGTATGGTGTGGTAGTTAGGAGAGGGGGGTGCCAGCTCAGGTGTCGTCCACGTCACTTGACCATGGTTAAAATTACGTGGTCCATCGCCAAAAGCCCTCGTGTAGCTGAACAGTGCGATGTTAATATTCAATCAATCAATCATCAATAGTATCAAGTATTTTGACATCAACAGTGTCAAATCTTGATACAAGAGAGAATTTTGAGAAGTATTAGTTGTTTAAAGTTTGGCACAGAAAAATAAGTCTTACCTTAGAGCATATTCATGTATAAAATATTTCAAACATATATGTGTACTTCTCCATTTACCCCAGCGTAAATCTCGCCAAGTTGGCGCGTTAATGGTGACAACACATAATATACATATAAAACTATTAATAAATATTAGTTTTCATTGCTTCTTCATACATTTTTGATGTATTATGAAAACCCGTTACTGATACTAAAAAAAAAAAACGATTTGTTTTGAAAATGTAGTGGTAAAATATTACCAGTGGGAAAAATCTGTTTGATGTAGATTGTATTCAAATATATTGCGAGGAGTACTAATACATTTACAGGTATATTATATCAGTATAAATGTGTATTTTATTTTTTATTACGTCACAATGTGTTTCGTTTTGCTTCATTTCAGTAAATTAATAATATTTTTAAATAACCTTTTACATTCTACTTTTTGAAGAATGTTTTTTTAGTAGAAATCTTTTTCTACTAAAAAAACATTCTTCTTGCCTTTTGATGCAATCGTTTCCTCTCGAATTTAATATATTGAAGGCAATCCAGCAGGATAAATACAGTATCGAAGTTACTATATCAAACACTCCACTGGTTTCAAATTATGCACCGCTGCGTGCATAACAGTATTTGGAGTTATCAAACGGTACATCCATCATAAAGATGCATACATTGCGTTTCAGTAGCACTTGGGGATCGGTTGGTGGAATAAAATTTGAATGGCTGATTTCTCTTGAACTAACATGATGTCTTGGCTCTTGAAAATACTCAGAGTTGTATTTCGATCAAAATGTTTCAGCTTACGTGCCCAATTATTGTATGCGTTAACTCACTGTATCATTTGCTAAATGTTTTTGATTTTTCAATTACATCTATACATATATACCGTAAAATCCGGCGTATAACGCGCACCTATACTTTCAAGCTGATTTTTTTTAATTTTTCCATATATTCGCCGTATAACGCGCACTCCCTTTTTTAGAAAGAAACCTGAAACATTTGTGTACATTGCTTTTATGTTCTAGTAATTTATTTGAGGTATTACCCAGACTTATGAAAAAATAGTATACTTCTAGAATTGCAACTTGTAGTAACAGGTATTGATGGATGAAGGAAGGCAGATGAGCTTGAATATGTTATTACTCTTTTGACGAGAACTTCGTCTGGAATAGTGTATTTAGTTCTGTTTGTCAGAGAAATAATTTATGTCTATATTTTTAACTTCAGATTAGTAGTCTTTTATCTTGAAAAAATATCATATGATGGATTTAATGAGTTGCCTTAGAACTATAGAACCAGCTAGGAAAATAATAATGTAGAAACGGAGTGAGCGGAATAAAGATGTTAATATTTTCTTTTACTGAAATGGATGTAGATTTATTTCATCCATTTTAATCATCGTGCTTTAATTAACACCATAAACTCTTTTAGTTCATAAGGCAAGTCGTTTCTTTTAAATAAACAGTGTTTCGATACATGTAGAAGTAAATTTTTTAGGCTCATCTCTTCTGTTATTTTTAAAGCTATCGTTTTCATACCCGGCGTATAACGCGCACCCTTAAGTTTCTAACTCATTTTTTGTGTTCAAAGTGCGCGTTATACGCCGGATTTTACGGTATGTATAATCTTGTTCAAATTTTCAATCATTAACAAAATTCTATTTATCCACTTAAGATCAAATACATTTTTTTAAAATTGTAGTGGATGTGACATTTGATGTTAGGGCAAATGTTTCAAGTATTATTTCATTAATTATATTAAAAGATGAAAAAAGTCACAAACAATAGTAATAGTCCAACTTCATATATAGAAAGGTAAATCATTCGGTGTGTGCTTGTAATGCAATAGATAGCGTGTTCGACTTCTAATCTAAAGATAGTGGGTTCGAATCAAAACCCGGGAAGGCCTAATTTTTGGGAATGTGATTTTTTTTACCATACTATTTTAGTAGAACAATTAAATTTAATGAATGAGTAAACAGTAACAAACAAAAAAAAAGATAGCCCAACACCCTATATAGAAAGGAAAATGATAAAATCGGTTTCTATTTTGTCGCTTAATGTTGTGATTCTGTCTTATGTATATATATATATATATATATAGGTCAATTCTCTACTAACAAGAGATCTCATTTAAACAATAAACTCGACAAACATATTAGACACGGAAATCACACAATGAAGGACAAAAGACTAACGAGATAATAAAATATAAAATGGATGCTTTTGTGCTTAACATATATAATATTAATATATATATATGTAATATATATATGTATATAATATATATATGCCATATAATATATATAGCCATATTAATATAACATATATATCTTCATATATATATATATATATAGTATAACTATTTAACAAAATACAAGCAAAACATTTCTTGTAGTCCTAGTAGAAATTGTGATTTATTTATTTTTTATAAATATATTACTTGATTGTCGTTAGTGTCGATTAATATAACATTAATCTCGTCTTTTTAAGTTATGATCAACTATTAAGGATGATATTTAAGCCTCGATCTGCATGTGTTTAAATAATATGATAGCTGAGATATATAATAACTAAATACATTAACAGCTGTTAGTAGTTTCTAGCTTCACTCGAATTTTCGCTATTGATAAATTTCTTCATTAAAAATGCACATAATTGGTTAATACAATAATCGAAATATTTTTTAAGAATTTTTTTTGTTTTAATTTTTTTGAATTTTGTCAAATTTTCTTAGCTTGAAGTTCGTATCAATTGATTTGAAATTTCACTAGGTTGCATTCTTTTTCTTCAATTTAATAAGACGCCGCCGAAAGCCGTTCAGAGAGGAAATGCATATATATACAAATGCCTATTCTGAATGGGCTAATTTAGAAATATTTAAATTTAAATAGTGTAATTCTACGCCACAGATCCGAGGTTTAAAACCCTGTCGGGAAAGGCCGGCTTAGCTTTTCATATCTTCGTTGGGTTGATAAATGAGAACCAAGCTTGTTTTGGAACTAAACACTTGGGAAGGGTCTCGCTTTAGGCTGACCCCCTGATCGTAACATTTACTCATGCACCTCAGTGTCTAAGGTCATGAAAACTGAAATGGGTACTGTAGGCCTTGACCTTCATGGGATGTTGCACCACTGAGTCTTGTTTTAGTTTTATTTTAAATAAACCATAGTTGATCATCTAATTATGAACTTTAAAGTGGGATTTACGGTACTTATACCATTTTGTAAGAACAGTTCAATATCTATTTTAATGACCGTTTCCTAAAGTTCTCCAATGGGTTGACCTATGGTCACGAACTCATGGCCGGCGTTCATGAGTTCAAATCATAACGCTATAGAAGACCCACCGTATAAAGCGGCTGATGCACATTATATCTTCGTGGCGCCAAGTCATTAAGTTTGTTGTGCAAATGTTCGGAGAATGGAGTGTCTGTTCAGGTGTCATTCTCATCACCTGAATGCGGTTAAAAATCACGAGTTCCGTCGACAATAGCTTTCATGTTGCTTTTTAGAGCGACATTATTAAAAAAGACTCGCACTCGTCCTCTTCTTTCTGTTCATGTATCGAGTTTAATCATGGAATGCACAATGGATTGATGTTCTGAACCCATTATAATAAAAATAGTCACGCCGCATTCGAAAAGGCTCAGAATACGCTGGAATCAAAAACAATAATCCAGTTATTACCAAATTCAGTAATCTCAATACGAATTCATAATTTAAGGGGAGTTGGAAACCTATCTCTCTATATATACTGACAATGTTAAATTGGCTGTTTTGTTGTACTTTTTTCAAAATCTGTTGTATGAAAAATTTCAACACGTACACGTAATTAAAGTACACCTTTGTCATTATACTTAAATTAGCTTTTAGCTAATTTTGAATATTTTAATAATTTATTAAATATTTTATCAAACATTGCGAAATTTGACCCATTTTTCACTTAAAAAATTTGTAAAAAATATACTTTTGATTTTTACAAAAACCTCGTTTCAGTATATATTAACCATCATTATAAATATATCATACAAAAATTACATACTTGTGAACAGTAGTTTCTCAGAAAAGGTACATCGAACATCAAAATTTACATTTTGAATAAATTGATTTTAATGTATACAGTAAGGCTAGGAAATAAAAAAAATAAAAGGATCAACTTACAATAAAAGATGCATGTATTGGTTTCTATCAGACGTTCAACTTTTAAGCAAAAAAGAAGTGCTTTGTTTACATTTTTCGCCATTCAAATGGGCGTGGCCCAGATTCAACGATTATTTAAAAATATGTTTTACGGGCTTCTAATTACTTTAGAGGTTAAAGTAAGGTATTTTTAGAAAGGTTAAAATGTGTACAATATAGAAATGTAAAAATCAAATTGTCAAAAAAAATATGATTTTAGCTTTCCAACACGCCTTAATAAATAAAGGCTCATTTATATAGGGTGTAATCAGGACAAGGAAATCCATTTTCGATTAACTTTTAGTTTATATAATTACGGTTATATAATATTTACTACATAAGATGAAATTATTTTGAATCATCTTTCTCATTGCTTCTTTGTATATCGTCTCATGATTTTAGTAGTCTTGATTGTCTATCGTCTCACAAACACGAGACATCTTAATCATGTTTCCATCGTTGACTGTCTACTGAGAGAATGGCTCCAAAATAAAAAAAACATACACTTTAGTGCTCCTTCAGAGATGTGCAAAAGACGTTCGAAGCGGAGCAAAATCTAACCTTGAAGCTTGGTTACAGTTACCGCACCCCATTAATAGCAAATTGGATAATTCTAAAGAAATGGAAAAAATACATCAACTGACGTTAAGTAATACTAACAGTTGTAACTATAATATTAGGAATATTTTTCATAATTTTTAATTAATAATATTCTTAAATTAATTATAAATATTTTGTAAATATTTTTCTAGTATTACCATACATGATTTCAGATTTAAAATTTTAAATATAAAGAAAATTCAAATTATTTTGTATATTTATATTAATTTACTAATAATTAATGATACATAATGAAGAATTTGTAAAAATTTTTCGATTGAAAAAATTTAAAAAATGACGAGTTATTATTTCTATATGCCAAAAAAATTGCAGAAAATAAGATCGAAATTTACGGTGCGCGTTATAAAAAAGGTATAAACAAAATAAACGAAAGATGAGCTTCGAAAAAAAATAATTCTAAATTATCGAAAGATTTTTTTTTCAAATAAATGGGATTCCTTATGAACTTAAAAAGGTTTTTGGTAGCTCTAAAAATACTTTTTTTTCTAAAGCTTGGAATAATACCTCGAATGAATGACTTCAAAACATAAGAGCATTGCGCATATACATTTCAGGCTTCTTCGCGTAAAAGATGGTGTGTGATATACGGTAAAATATACCTAAAAATTAAAAACTGCAACTTGAAAGTATAGGTGCGCGTTTATACGCTGGATTTTGCGGTATCACTAAAATGTTTTTAAGCGCACTAAAATCAAAATTAAAATTAACCATTCTCAAAACGTTACATTTATTTTATTTATATTTTCTTATTTATTATTATTTTTTATTTTATTTTTTTTTATATTTTTATTCATTTTTTATTTATTATTTTATTTATTTATTTTTATATTTTTATTTTTTATTGTCGGTAATAAGCCATAAAACTAAGCCGAAAAATAATCTTTAATGCTATTTCGTAGAAAAGGGGATCTAACTGTAATTTACAAATTTGCCTAAGATATCCGACTACGTTGGGAACCGTGATTTTGCAAAAACGTATAAATGGATAATATTTATGATATTTAGTGTCATTTAGATTAGAGAATGTATATAAAATTATTTTAAGAGTAGTATTGCAATAAAAAATTAAATACACAATACTTTGACAAAAATGAACATAGAATGAACCATTTTCAAAATACTCTCCTTTTATGAAAAATTCTTCTATTATAGTAATATTTTGCCTGTATGTAGCTCAGACCTCTCTACAGAGGCTCAACTAGAATTTTTGAAATATATAACTTAGAAGTGGGTACATCCATATTTTACGACAACAGAGGGGAGTAATTTTAAGAAAAAAAGCCAATGATTATTTCAATTGGTAGTAATTCTGAAAATAATGTGAATTTTTGAAAAATTATAGTTCATACTCTCTGGAGAAGTCTTTACTTTATATAAGCGCGCGCGCGCGCGCTAAATATTATTATTTTAGAATTATTTTTTTTTATAAAAGGAGAGCATTTGGAAACAAAATTAGTCTAAGTTAAATGTTTGCCAAAATATCGTATTTAAATAATTTTTTTTTCGTTATTATGTCCTTAAAACAATTTTATACATGTATTCTAGTCTAAGTGACACTAAATATCATGAAAATTATCCATTTATGCGCTTTTTTAAAATCACTGTTACGAACGTAGTCGGATACCTTAGAAATCTACTTGGGTTACATATTTAAAGATTTTATCATTTTGTGTTAAAAAGTGAGAATAACTCTTGCTTAAGATATGTAAAATTATTTGTAAAGAAAAAATATCAATTTATATGTAAAAATACAAGGTACATATAGAGAAATAATTAATTCGCGTACAATGTGACGTATAACACGCACTTTTAAGACGGAAAATAAGACTGAAATTTACGGATGCACGTTATACACCAGATATAAAAATTATCCCTTTTAAAAGAAAAAAAGAAAAGAAAAAAAGAGATGAGTGAAAAAAATTATTTTTTTACATACATCGAAATATTGAAAGACATTCCAAGAAATGACATTGGTTATAAACTTAAAGGATTGTAACTAAAGTAATATACTATTTTTTTCTTCAAAACTGAGATAATACCTCAAATAAATTATTTCAAAAGCTAATACCATTATATACGTGCATCTCGGGTTCAAATATAAATTAAGGGGTGCGCGTTAAACGGAGATTATGCCTAAAATTAAAAATCACAGCTTGAAAGTAAAGATACACGTTATAAGCCTATCTTACGGTAACTATTAAATACAATATTAAACTAGTCGAATTAAAAAAATTACCAAATTAATTTACATTTCTGTTACAAACTCCTCTTACCATAAATACTAAATTAATAAAAGTTGATTATTATACCCCCCTTACTGAAATTATTTTTATTTATAGCCAACTATATTTTTTAAATATAAAAACGAAATTGAATTTTTTTGTTCTACACATATTACACAAACTCAATGCCTTTTGATATCAAACTTGTCAGATTTCATACGCTCGGTTGCTTAATAAAGAATAAAGTAATTTAAAGAAGCCTAAAAAAACACAATTTTCTCATTAGTTAGTCTTTAACTTCTGTCAAGGGACGGGAAAAGCTTTTCTTAACTGTTCTTAACTTTAAGGGAAACGGTAAAAAGTTTTATAAGCCTTGAAAAGCGAAGCGAAAAGAAGCTTAATGAATTTTCAAACAAAGATCAAAGGGACTTTTTCATAAGAAAAACAACAATTTTCCTTTTAGCGAAAGTGTTTTATAATCTGATCAAAACACGGTCTTACGAAAGTTACCGGTAGGGACCAAAATAAGCACTAATATTTAAAAATTCTTATAAGATGGGCTTTTTAAAAAAATTTAAAAATTATTTTAATTCGTGATAATTTGGCCCTTGATGATTGAGGAATTCTTAAGGGTGTATTTTTGAAGAAATATTTAAGCAGATTATAAATTAGGAATATAAATAAAACATATTTTTTCATAGTTCTCTTAAAATATTTAGTGATTGAGTTAGAATAGAGGATTATTATTATTTATTTAAATTTTAATTCGTATGAATGGTTTTTTAAATATTTCAATTAATGTTTTATTAATACTTTTAATAATTCAGTGAAATAGAATTACATGTACATTTTAAAGAAACAAAGTAAATTTATGAATACTCCAAAATTACTGTAAAACAAAAACGGACCTTTATTGTTTACATGTATTCGGGAGGAAAAAATGGCATTTATTTATTTTTGTTAGAGTAAATTCATTAAAAAATATTTTTGAGCCTTTCGTAATTTTATAAGTTCCCCGAAAAAAAACGCAATGTTATGTTCACTTTTATAAAAAAATTAAAAAATTACAAAATATTCAAAAATGTTTGTCCAGTGTTTTTATTGCATAAGAAATAATTACACCTTTATTTAAGAAAGAGCGCGTCTTTTAATTATCATGTCCTTTGGGTTCTTTTGGGGCCAGAATTAATGGCAACTCTTTTCCAACCAAAACCCAAGAAGTGAAACGTGAATAAAAAATACAAATTAGAAAGCTTTTACATATCAGAAGTTAGAGTAAGCGAGGTGGCAATTTGGGGAATGTTACGATAGAGCGTGACATAATTGTGAAGTGACAGCCAACAGAGATTACCCCGAAGATAGAGCTATTAGGTCAAGGTACATACCATTGCACTCGAGTAAATACGCAGCTTCCTTAGGATCGGATCGGCGATCAGATTAAGGTAGATTGACTATTTAATATTATGACATGATATTATTGGAATTGAGCTTAGGCGAGTTAGTTATTGATAGTGGTCCGAGTTACGTTATTTCAGTATTATCTATATTGTGTGTTTTGTCATTGCAGATTCTCTCACATATATTATTATTATCTAATCTGTTAAGGGCTTAAGTTTGAAGGTCTTAATAAAGACAAATTAAGATCAATGGAATCTTCTAGTTCTTTCGTTAATCCTACACATCTAGCTCACGCTAATAATCAAGAAGGGCACCCGAGGGGGGTAATATCACAAGTGGTTACCTGATTAATTCACTTCGTGAAAAAAAAGAATATAGTTACAAGCTTTCCAAATTCCAAAATATACTCAGTAATATGGTTTTGCATTGCAATTTAATATAACACTTTTTGGAGTCATGAAGAGTTTTTCATTTCAATACACTTGAACTGCGCAAAAACACTTTCCTAAATGGGTTTTTGCGCAAAATACCATTACAAATGTTTCAACTTTAAACCACCGAGTGCTAGAACTAATCTATTATCATTAAATACACATCTTCCTTGAAATAAATGTTCGGAGAAGGTTGAAGCTATTGAAAAATTGAAGTAACAAATTTAGTGAAAATGGTTATATTAAATTAAAATTTTCTCCAATCAAAATTTACGTAGAATGATTTCAACTTACCTGTTTCATTGCCTTTTCAAATTCATATAAAACTGCATAAAATTTTCTTTACTGAAACAAACATATATAAGTACAGTTCATGAAAAACCAGTCTAAGACCAAAATTTAATCGTAATATTTGCAAACCCATCAACTGCACATTTTGATTTAAAACAACAATCCGTTATATTTCATTTTTCTAGGCATTTTATTGTTGTTGCGATCAGATAATGATATTGCATAATACCGTAAATATCGTTCCCACCGTATTGCAATCTATATAAATCTACTCATAAAAAATTTAAGTGCGTATTGTTTCTTAAGTAACAATTATACACTATATTTTCCATGTAGCACGTGTATATTTCATTTCCGCGAATTTTCATCTAACATGGGGAAGGTACGACTAAGGAAATTCATTTGGGGGCGAGACTTTGTGTAATAGTAATACTCACTTAGGTGTTCAACCCTCAATGTAATTCCGCCGAATGGCCAGCCAATTTGGATAAAATAGCCTTCGAAATGCTTAGCTTTTATACAATTAAATTTTAATCCTCCATAGTAGAGAGAAATTTGTACACAGCTATAATTTCAAACTATGAGTGATGAAGTTTGCTGAAAATTATACAACAGTAGTGGTTGCTTAGGATTTCTTTGGAAATGAGAAATAAATTCCAATATGGAAAAAAAAAAAACGGTACTTCACCTTTTCGCTGGTACAAATCAGATTTTATTGGCGAAAATATGAAGTACACACAAAAGGAATGTTAGAAATGTTAGTTCTCATTAGTTTTTCATCTATTTTTGATGTATTTTGAAAAAGTCGCTACTCAAAAAAAATGATCGCGCCATCTTTTGAAAATGTGGTAGTAAAAGGTTGCCAGTAGATACATGTAGAGATCTGTTTATACTACAGGGTGAGTGCAAATGATGGACCCAAGTTTAAAACTTTATATTATAGGGACTACAGAACATATTACAGTTAGTGACGAATATGTAAAGATAAATATTCCAAGGGTTTTTTTTTTTTTCGGTAACAGATGTTCTATGTGTGACGTTTTTTTACATGGCAAATATCCAATCTGCAATCCAGTTCATTTGACACATTTTGAAACATCCTTCTATCAAAGGTCCGTAATGCTGCTCAAATGCTTACGTGTCGTCCTATGTTACTTAATGTGTCAATTGCAAACAATGCGGCGTAAAATTTAATTTTTTTTCGTACAATTTTCCATTCTGTTTTCGATAGCATTTGAAGGAAGAATATTCAATCTAGTCGCCTTCCGATCCGAAAACGAGAATCTTGTCCATCACGTCAAAACGATAGTCCTCGCATGGTGGCTATTACTGGTTTATATAGATATCACACCAACACACTACCCCCCTGCCAGTGATTCGGCGAATAGGCGAATGAATGATACCATAATCGTGGTGAGCGTGCGAGCAGTTGCGTCACTTCGAGTGCGACGGGTTTGTGGGTTGCATCATTCGTGCGTTATGGATTTGTGGGTTGCGTCGTCGTGTGTGACGGCTTAATTGCGTCATGTGTCTGAAGGCTTGGTTGATTTTACGGTGGATAGAAAACGCCACGACAACTGCAGTTCTCATTGCACGGCCAGGGTCACCAATGAAGGAAGAATATTCAATCTGGGTACTTTCCCATCCAAAAACGAGTATCTTAGCCATCGCGCTAAAATGATCGTCATCGCGTGGTGACTTTTACTGGTTTATATCGATTTCAAACTACCACACATTCATAGTTCACAGGCTGAAACTCTCATAGAGTTTCGTTGGCTTAGAACAAAACTCGGCCTCACCTCTCTACTGTTTTGAGAGGCTCGGTCAGCAGCTGCTTTTCTTCTTACTGAAGCAAACCTTTCTTAAGGTATCCGACTACGTTCGGAATCGTGATTTTAAAAAGCGCATAAATGGGTAATTTTCATGATATTTAGTATCACTCAGATTAGACTACATGTATAAAATTGTTTTAAGGAAATTTTGACGAAAATAATTATATAAATATAATATTGTCCAAAAGTTAACTTAGAATAATCTTTCTTCAAAATGTTCTCCTTTTGTTAAAATTGCTTCTATTATAATAATAGTTTGCCTGTATATAGCTCAGACCTCTTTACAGGAGCTCAACTATGAGTTTTTAAAAAAATTTTCATTATTTTTGGGTTTTAAACCAATTGAAATAATTTTGGCGTTTTTTCCTAAAAATTGCCTCTTTGTCGTAAAAAAATGATAAAACCCACTTGTTTTATATTTCAAAAAAATTTTGTTGAGCCCTGTAGAGGGGTCGAGCTGTAAGCAGGCAAAATATTATTCTAATAGAACATTTTTGCCAAGGAGAAATTTTTAAAAAAAATTTTCTAATTTAAATTTTTTCCCAAAAAATATTGTTTTTTAAATTTTTTTTGTCAAAATGTCCAAAAAATTTTTTAATTATTCAATTTAAGGACACTAAATATCAAAAATTTATTCAAGCGTTTTCAAAATCATTTTTCGAACTAGGGGTTCCTTTAAAATTGAAAATCACAGAATTACCCCTGATTAGGCTTTTTTTTAGCGTTTTTAAATGCACGTTGCAAAAAAATAACTCAAAAATAGTTTTTACTGAAAAGGGAAATTCTATTCCTTTCTTTGTCACCATGTTTGGATTTCAGTCTCAGCGATTTTGAATATGCTATTGATCATTTGGGAAAACATAAACTTAATTATTCTCTTTACATTCGCTTATCCCTTATTGTAACATATACATTAGTTAAAAACACATTTAACGTTCATCATTCCTTTAACACGGTAAGTCTCCAGGGCATCAGAACTCGAACTCGCGATTTGACAACGCAGGCCATGAATTCGTGATCATAAAAACAAGGTTGCCGAATCTTAGACTTTCTTGGAATTGGCGTATCATTTAATGAAGTCCATTTATATTCACTTTGTATATATGAATTCATTATTTTATTGCAATTTTAAAAGAAATTTGTACACGTATAGATAAAAGAAGCCCTATTAAGTAACAATATTTTTTTTAATATTTTACTTATTTATATTTGCAGATCTCGCATTCAAAGAATTACATCTTTTGGTCCGACGTTTTTCCATTTTCTGCTAATCCCCTTTTGGGAGCTGAACAGGGGCGTTAATAATCAATCAATCTCTGCTAATCCCTTTATTAGGAAAGGTAAGTAAATTTAAAAACTTTTTAATCCGTCAACATTAAAAACGGCAAACTATAATATACTAAAAGGGAAAAAAATAATTTTTATAGTAATAACATATATTTTTTCAGCTTAAACATGACTTTAAGTGATTGCTTTTTGGACTAAATAGTTTCAAACGTTTGTCTAAAATTGAACCTGTCTGAATTATATATATTATTTTATTCTAGTTTTTGTGCTGAAATGTATTATTCTTGTTTCACACTAAAAAATTTAAAAAAAATTGAAAATTTTTAAAAAATTATGACATTTTATCGAAAGAAAAAATTTATTAATCTTCTAATTTTTTTTTTTTTTTTTTCATCATTAAAAATGCAACATCGCTCTCCTCATAAAGGAATATTAACAAACGAAAATATTAACATACTTTAAAGTCAATAATAGATCTAAAAATTTGGTACCTTTCCGTTTCGCCGACGCAGGAGATAAAGCCGTCAAAAATCATACAACCATTGACAGATATAATTTCCCGGCTGGTAACCTTTTACACCTACAATTTCAAAACAAATGGAAGTGTTTTCTTATCAGTAACGTTTTATTCATAACACATTCAACAATGGATGAAAAACCAATGAGGATGGATGAATTATATTGTGTGTTGTCGCCAATATAACGCCAATTTGGCTAGATTTGCTCCGACGAAATGTAAAAGTATCGCATATTTATGTTATTTATTACGCAAACGCAAATATTTATTATAAGCATTTTAAATATTTTTAATCGAAATTCAGTAATTATATTTATTACAATGTATTAACTTTATAGTTCGTGGAACTAAATTAAAAAAATGTTTTCTTACTTGTCTTAAATTTTGTTTAATTATTCAACAAATAAATAAGAAAATACACAATTCATAATGTAAGGTCTACAAAAGTGAATTTATGCTTTAAAGTTATCTCGTTTAAAAAAAGCAATTGCTGAATTACTAGGTATTAAAATAATAAAGGGTCCATAAATTCTTTTTATTCCCACTTGTCAGCTTGAATTTTCATATTCCGTGAAGTTAAAAAAAAAAAGGTTAAATATTTGTTGAATTAAGGATAATAGAAATTTATGAACCCCTAAATGCTGCAACTATTAAATATTCCCTATCATTAAATATTAAAGGCGTTGATTAGTATGGTGTGAAAATTAAACAATACTGAGCGTTCATTGGTTTATTGTCTTAAACATAATTGATTTGCTTATTATTCGTAATTTATTTGTGAATTTTTTAATAGAAAGTATTTTAAGAGTGGAAAAATAATAAAGGTTTCTTTATAAAGAAATAAATTAGAAGTTTTAGTTAAACATATTATATATATATATAAAACTTTCAAACTAGACATGTAATAAATGAATTATGATTTCAAAATCATAGAAAAAAATGTGACTACATGTACAATAAGTATATAATTAAAAAAAAAACAAAAAATTTATTTTAATTTTTGTGTTTTGCTGAATTATATCGTTTGAAATATTTATTCATTTACTTTTAGTAATTTATTTTTTATTTTTTTTTAATTCTCACTAAAAATTAAAGTATATTTTTTATCTTTGTAACGCAATAATTTAAAAATATTGTAAGATATGTACTGAGTTTTTGCTTAAGACATGATACAAATTATAAAATGTTCGTTGCACAAAACAAATCTTTACATTCATGTAAATATTTCAATTTTTCTAATTAACATTTTTATGGATTTAAAGTAAAAGTATTTCACAAATGTTAATTAATTATCACTATACTTTTTAATGCATATTTTTTATTCTTAAGAAAATATGAGGAAAAAATTGAAATATTATCCGTACAAAATATATGAATTATTATCCTTCCACATTAAAAATTCGTTTCACCGGCACAAATCTCACCAAGCGGGACTTTTTGTAACTACACACAATTTACATACACACACATACACAAATGTTACAAATGCTAGTTTTTATTGGTTTTTCATCTATTTTTGATATATTATGAGGAAAAAAACATATTAAATACCATGATTTAATTTGAAAATGCGGTGGTTAGGTTTACCAGAGCGGCAATATTCCGTTTTGTGTGGCATCGGTTGTACAATTTTTGGCGACTTTATCGTTTGCGCCGGCAAAACGGAAAAGTACCAAAATGGGCTTTTCTAGATCCAATACCAATTCATTTAAACAGGGGACTTTTAGACATTTCATTTTATTAATTAACTTAACTTATAATTAAAGATAATTAACAAAATAAATTGATCTTGGCATGAAAATTGCCTAATGTTTTACTTATTACGCGAAATACATACATATGAACTATTGAGGTGCAATACGAAAATAATATAATGCTAAAATTAGACTAGTTTACAAATAATTGATTTATTTGAAGTGAAAGGTCCTGAGTTAGTTGAAGGATTGCAAATCAATGTAATTTTAAGGAATGCAACGATAAGAGGTCTTAATTTTCCAAATTTTTGTTACATATATTATTAAAACAGAGCTTATAACATGTTCAATACATTACTAAGGAACCTAAATCGAAGTACTTAAAGAGATTGCCTCACACTGAGAGAAAATCTTATTACCTTCAGAATAGAAAAGACAACTGCTGTTTTACTTGTAGACCAGACTATAAAAGTACCATCTCCAACGCCATACTCTTTACAAGTGTAAAATCCTCTTTCTCCGGAAAAACGTGTTTTCTTAAATTCGAAATCGACGTTGGAAGTAATTTTCTTTATCGGAACACGGAATTGGACACTCCCAGTATCACATGTGTCTCCGAAACATTCTTCTTCAAACCTTTTGCTTGTAAGAAGATTTGCGTTTGGGTATCCCAACGGTGCGAACAGGGGCTGAATAGTGTTGATATAAAATGGTCGGGTAGAAAAATAAACGTGTCTGGTATTTTAAATCTGATCTTGTATGTTTTGTCTTGTATGTCAAGTGTGGATTCGAAAGGTATGAATAGACGAAAGGGCTCAGGAACAAGGGAGCGAACAAGTTCGATTTGCGTCGTAGGCGGAATTTTAAACTATGTATTTTGATTCGATATTGTGAATTTGATTTCGAAATATAGTATATTTATAGTAGTTTTCCTAGCAAAATGATTTTATTGAGAGTGAAAATATATTTAAAACTATTCTTATTTCATCAAAGTGGACAAATTTTGAGTGTCTCAGAATATTTTTCAAATGTCGGAAAGTATTTACAATCATACATCATTAAATACGTTAACTATAAATACACAAATTTGTAAATTGTAAAAATTTAAAATAATAAAAAAGCTAACGTCACATGTTTAAAATCCATGCCTTAAAAAATAACGCACGTTTTCCTCTTTACACGAACTGGCATTTAAAACCTAATGATCCGCATTTATTTATGAAAAAATGTATATATATTAAATATTTATTTAAACGATTTATACTGAAAATTAGGAATTTTTCTTAGTTTCGCCGGTGGAAATCTCGCCAAGCAGGCTTCAATGGCGACCCACACAACATGCACACACAAAAAAAAGGAATGTTAGAATTTTATTGGTTTTTAATCTATTTTTGATGTATAATGAAAAATATGTTACTGTGATAAGGAAAGACCACGACTTGTTTTCAAAATGTGGTAATAAAATGTAACTACCAGGGACATTCCGTTTACCCCTTCAGTTGTTTAACTTAGTGACTTTATCACTTGCGTCGGCGAAACGGAAAAGTACATAAAAATTCTAATTGAAATATACTAATGTATGTTTCATATGTATCTGAATGGATACTTCAAATAAATTAAAATTTTTATTGAATTCGTGCATAAAAGGCACGATAACCTGAACTAATCGCGGAGAACCTTTTCATGCTTAAAATTCCTAAATGTGCAACAATATAATTCAAATATCTGTCAAAAACAGCATTTTTTTAAAATTTCAAATAAGTTTACAAATTTTTTTTATTTTCATTTCTACACGTAAAAGGATAGCTCATTTAACATTACAGTATAGGATAAAAAAATGAGAACAAATTTTATACTACAAAAAAATCGCTCAACTAAAAAATAAGAAGTATAATAAACAATGCTGCTCTCTATAGGCTGGTGAAGCCAGAATATAGTAATAACATTTTATTTCTTTTTGCCTGAAAAAAATTCTAAATTTGGGTCCTATTCTTTAACATTAAGCGAAGACAGCCTTAAAAAGTTTGAATTCTAAAAAATATTTACATTTTAATCATTATCTAAATACAGCAAGCAGAAAAAAAAAAAATATTGGTACATTTTTGTTTCACTGGCGCAGTCGTTTAAGTCACCAAAAACGATACAAGTGAGGCCAAACGGAATATTCTCACTGGTGGTAACCACCATTTAAAAACAAATCGTAGTTTTTTATGAGTAATATCGTTATCATAACACATTACAAATGGATGAAAAACCAGTGAAAACTAGTTATTTACCAATATTTTTTATGTGTATATTGTGTGTTGTCGCCAAGAACACCAACTTGGTGAGATTTGCGGTGGTAAAACGGAAAAATCCCCAAAAACATTTTTAAAAACTCACAATATATTATTAAATCATACAAATGAACACTGCACATTTATTTTTAATTACAAAGAAAAAAGTCTGAATAGAAACATAAATGATATTTTACAGTAAACACTTAAGAGTGAAAAATCATAACCAATAAAATTGTTTTCTAAAAATGATTAAATGAGTATAAATCATCAGCCTCTTTTTTACGAAGCATTTTTATAAATGAATAATATCTCTAGAGAACAACTCAAATACATTTTATTAGATTTCGAATGGTATGCGTATTTCTCATAACAAAATGAAAAATTAAAAAATCTGCTCATCGTAATGCCTGGCTTTTACCTTTTATCTAAACATTAGTTTTATTTAACGTTTTTAAATTCAAAAAAGTTTTATTTCCCAAAGGAATAAATTACTTGCATGTTTCAAATGAAAAAAAAGAAAAGAAAAACAAGAAAGCATATCTGAAATCCTGGAGGGCGGATTTATGAATATTTTGCTTCTATGTTCATTTTTATTTCTTCTGAACATTCTACTTGAGAGAGTATTATAAGATGAAAAATAGGTAATGGAAGTCTCATTAAAGAGCATTTAAATTAATGGTTTATTTGTATTTATGTTCGTGCACATTAGTAATTGTTTTGTGTTTTAGTTTTTTTTAAGGTGTTGAATGCAGTGTAGTAGACAGTTAAAAAGGAAATACTCGTATTCCACAATTTATATTGTCCTTGCGTGTGCTGTAAATGTATATTTCTAGAACAATGAAAATTCGGACTTATCGTCAAAAATATAGGATAAATAGTGAGAGATAAATATTATGTTTAAGTTCCTGAAATTTATTAAAAGATTGCATTATAAATCTGTTCCGTGCATCCTCAGTGCGGATCAAAATTATATATATATATATATATATATATATTATTTAAATTTACGATGTGATTTTTTTCCTACAGCCCTCCGCTTATAATCTATTTACAACTTTTGCGATATACAATTTGAAAAGAATAATAATTTAAATGCAATTTAAACGCAATTTTTAACATCAGCTAATATTTTCAAAAATTTAAGCTGGTTTGATATCGCAGAAAAATGATGGGTCCGAGATCTCGGAATAAAAAATTATGAAACATATATCGAAAGTATGAGAATTTGAAAAAAAGGAGAAAACTGGGAAAATCGAAAGCACTTTGAAGGTCATATGCAGAATAAATGTTTTCTTTGCTCATAAAGGTATTTTCCTTTCAAAATAACATCTTCCATTTTCACTTCATTTTCTAATGAATTATTAATTATACTTTTCTTAATTAATACTTTAAAGTTCCCACTGAGCCATAGATTTAGTGTTATTAACATTGCTTTGTCTTTTTTATCAGCTTTATAATCTGACAATATTATACTATTTATAAGCCTGTGCTTTATATGTCAAACATGTCAACAGATTTTATTAGTGTAGTTACATTATCTAACGTGTTGTTTTCATAAGAATATAGTGATCCTCAATTACATCAAGGTTAATATTTTATTAAAAAAAAATAATGTACTGCTTTTAATCTTTATATTCATTTATCTAAAAACCCTCTTACTCTAGAATAAGTAAACTTATACAACGGGCAAAAATTCATTCAGAATATTTTATTAAAGTATTATGTAAATGTATTCCCAAAACTTTTTATTATAGGGGAAGCTAGTTGTTTTGAATAGATTTATTTCTTCGAAGGGCTTTGATGTCAATACAGCTTAGTTTTACATTCAAATTGAATTTTCTTTTCGAATTGAAATATTTTGGAGTATGAAGTCATAGAAGGAACTGGCTTACATTGTCATTTTGGTTATGCTTTATTTAATGAAATTTGAGTCAAGCACACACACACAAATATATTTAATAACTAGTATATACTATATAAAGTAAAACATAAAGTTTGTAATCTATTCATGTTCATTATGTACTGGAATTAAGGTATCCGAATACGTTCGGAACCGTGATTTTGCAAAAGCGTATAAATGGATAATTTTCATGATATTTGGTGTCACTTAGATTAGAATATATGTATAAAATTATTTTAAGGACATTTTGACAAAAACAAATTATTTAAATACAATATTTTAGCAAACAATTAACTTAGAATAATTTTTTTTTCAAAATGTTCTCCTTTTGTGAAAAATGAATCTAATTAAAATAACAAACATTATACAGACAAAAAATTATTTTAACAGAAGCATTTATCACAAAAGGAGCATTTTGAAAAAAGATTATTCTAAGTTAATGTTTTGCCAAAATATTGTATTTAAATAATTTTTTTTGTTAAAATATCCTTAAAAGAATTTTATACATGTATTCTAATCTAAGTGACACTAAATATCATGCAAGTTATCCATTTATGCGCTTTTTTAAAATCACGGTTCCGAACGTAGTTGGAAACCTTAACCTTTCCAAAACGGATGTTCAATATTTCAGCTGAAATGATTCGTCTCTCAAATGACGGGTTTAGTGTAAATATCCAAAAAGTATAATTTTGGAACATTACAACAATGTAAGCAATTTAAACAGGTTTTAATTAGAAAATAAATAAAATCAATTGATTTGTTACATATTTATGCAATTATAATAGATGAGCGCAGAAGCCCAGAGGCTGTGAATTGTATCTCTCTTGCACCCCACAGGTGTAAGATTCTATCTCCAGCCTGGGCAAGGTCAACTCAGCCTTTAATCCCTTCAGTGAGTCAATAAATATGTACCAAGCTTGCTTGGGAACTAAACATTGGAGATTTCGCGTCAGATTGATCACTTCACTGGAACATATGCTCATGCATCTTAAAGCACAAAGAGGCTGCGGTACCCCAGTGGTCAAAGCATCGGATCATGGCAGGCATGCCATGAGTTCAAGCCCCGTACCCCTAAAGACCCGCCGTGTAAGGCAGCAATGCACGTTAAATCTCTCGAGAGATTAAACGTTCTCTCGTTAGTGTGGTGTAGATAGGAGAGGGCAGTGCCAGCTCAGGTGTCATCCACGTCACTTGACCATGGTTCAAACTTATGTGGCCCGTCGCCAAAAGCCCTCGTGAAGCTTAACAGTGCGACGTTAATATCTTCACCATTAGTGCACAAGGTAATGAAAACTGAGGTGAGCACAGTAGGCATTGGCATTCCATAGGCTGTTGCTCCACTGAGTTTAGTTTTTAACCCTTTAGCTACCGCATTATGATATACTGCAGTTTTTTCATGTAATATATATTTTTTTGAATCACTGCATCGAGAATTAAGAAATATACATACACAAAATACTAGATTTTGGGAAAATTAATTAGTTAGAGCTAATTAATTAATTAAAGATATTCAACTGTAAAATTAACTATTTTTTCGGAACAAAAATGACAATTTTCGCAATTCTCTGAAAACGCAATTTCTGCTATAACTATTAGCCTTCCCCGCTAAAATAACCATCATAGAAACCATGCTGCCGTATAACTTGGAAGAGTAGATTTAAAAGAATATTCCAGCTCAGTATCGTCAGAGTATTCGGGAAAATGGTTATTCTATGTAATTTTAAAGTGAGTGGTATTTTTACGTAACGTCGGTAGATAAAGGGTTAATAGATGTCCAAGGTAGCTGAGTGATCATGGTCGCAAACTAGTAGTTTCGTTGTCAAGACGTGGGTTAATGTCCTGATGTCACTGAAGAATTTACGTATATAGAGGCTGACGCACGTTAAATCTATCAAGATTAAAAATCTTCAAGTTGGCGTAAACTGGGAGTGGGAGGTCATGGATGACACTCTTTTTACTTGGTTTTGGTTTAAAATTACGAGGTTCATTACGAATAGCCCTCACACTGCTTCATAATGAAACATTAATAAAAAAAAAATCAAAATAAATCATCCAATTGAAAATTTTTCTTTTTTTGGGATTGATGCCAGAAACTAATTTTAAGAAACCTTGCATTGTGTTGAAACTTAATACTCTGCGATAACAGTTTGTTTATTTTTAGAAGTACTTAAGTATACTATATACATTCGTTTATTTTTCAGTTGAAATCAAAGTTAATCTTTACATGAAGTTTGGCTAATTTTTTTTTAAAAAAAATGGCTAGGTTTAAAAATGAACCAATAAACTACTTTCCTTTCCCCCGTGGTTCTGTCAAAATTAAATATCAATCATTTTATTGAACTCTTGTTTTGAGATGATTGATTATAATATTTCAGTTTTCTTATTTACTAAACTTTACATATTCTCACTGTTCAACAAATGAAACCCTGATCCCGCCCCTTTCCGAATATATTTTCGTTAGTATCAACCATTAAAAAAAAGGGGGGAAGTGGCAAAGCTAATTGTTTCTACTTGAAGGTTATTTTCTTCTAAAAATAACGTTCTCGTAAATGTTAAAGAAATAATTTTTACCGTAAAAAGTTAATAAGAGACAAATGACAATGTTTATTCCGGGAGTTTTTTTTCTTTTTGGTGTGTGAAGAAATTTCCAAGACGCGTTTAAATTTTAAACCCCTTGTTTGATTCCCTTTGTGACCGCGGAAGCCGAGTGGTGGGTTTATTGAATCGTGGCTTCCCTTTGGGTTCACGAGTTTTGACCCTAGTACCACAAAAACCCGCCGTGGGCAGCGATGCACATTAAATATGTCGAGAGTTACCCCCCGTTGGTGTGGGGGTGGGTAGTTAGAGGGGGGCTCCCAGTTTCAGGTGTCCCACGTCACTTGACCAGGGTTTCCCAAAATTACGTGGTCCGTCGCCAAAATCCCCGTAAAAGCTAAACAGTAGGGACGTTAACTTTCCCGACCAATCAATCAATTATATTTTTTCTCCCGTAAGACGTCGTGCTATTACCGCCAAAAGCTTATTTGATAAATTGTGAAATTTGGGTATTGTCTTGTATATATATATATATATATATATATATATATATATATATATATATATATATATATATATATATATATATATATATTTTGCACAAAAAGGATTTGTTTTTCCATGCAGAAAATCAAATGACACCAAAGGCATGCAAGACAGCCCTTTCTATGTCGACGACCTTTGGTGAATAAATCAGTTGGGATCCGTGGGGTTTACGTTTATGTTGTGGAGTTTAACCTGCATAGAAGGACAATGAAAATATGGTTAGGAGAAAGTTGAATGTCAGAATGTCAGGACAGTTATGAAAATCATTTAGCCTTCAGGGGATATTTCCATACCTTTAACCCTTTATCTACCGACGGTACTTATAAATACCACTCACTTTAAAATTACATTGAATAACCATTTTTATGAATACTTTGACGATACTTAGCAGGAATATTCTTTGAAATCCACTCTTTCAAGATATATGGCAGCCCGGGTTTTAGGGTGAGTATTTTAGGGGAAGCGAATAGTTTTTAGCAGAGATTCGTTGCATGTTTTGCTTTTCAACGGATTGCGAAGATTGTCATTTGTTTTCCGAAGAAATAGTTAAAGTCAAAAGGTAAGTGCCTTATTTTTTTGTATGTAAATAAATACCTTAGAAAACGATGTGGCTATTTATTGTAAGTGAACCGTGTATATAATTAATTTTACAGTTGATTATCTTTAATTAAGTAATTGGGTTGACGGATTAAATTTCCCAAAGTTGAGTATTTTTTATGTATATCCCTTAAATTTCAATGTAGTGATTCAAAGAGTAATATTGCATGGAAAAAAACTGCAGTAAATCATAATGCGGTAGATAAACGGTTTAAGTGTCTTGTAAGTAGTCTAGCTATAGTGGTTGAAATTACGCGGTTACAATTATGATCTGGAATGAAATGCTTCTTAACTAGATGTGAGGTGAATTTGCGTCTGGCTATTGCATCAGTGCCAGTAACGGTAAGGCTATTGGATTGTTGAGGGAAATATCGGGCTTTTTTTGACAAAGTTATCAGCTTGCATTGTCGAATATGTATACGTGGGCCGGTATGCATTGCAAAAGGCAAGTTCTATGGGTTACAACTACCCTATATTCATAAGGGCAATTATATCCTGGGTCAGTTAAGAATTGTCTCTCTGGATCACATGAGCCCAGATCTAGAAACTGATAATAGTAGCACGAAACTGGAACTTTCCATTGCCAATTGTTGTGTAGTTATCGAAAGTTCCTTTAATCCCCATAAACTCACATGCAGTTAGTAGTCATAAAAGCAATTTTTCATTATGTTTGAACAGAACTTATAATTGATATGTAAAAATTTAAAAATATTATCCTTTTAATATACAGAAATTACAACAAACAGAGAACAAAAAGAATCAAATAGGATAAATAATGGAAATCTGAAGAAATAATTACATCTCATACAGTCAATTATTTTCCAATGACATAATTTCCAGAAGCAAAAAAAACTATTATTACAAATGGCTAACTCCAATTGCTTCTCAAAGACTCGTCTAAGCAATTATTCCATTAAGGCTCTCCGGATATATCGCTCGAACGGGTTTCGCTTAGTCGTGGGCGAACAAACAATGTTGCTAATTGGATCCTTCTAATAGGGAACATATCAGCTCTTTGTGACTGCTAAGATATTTCGAAATTGAAATTTCAAAGGTAGCCGCTGGATATTTTGCGATTCCCAGCGAAATGCTTCCGGTCATCTTTGCATTCTATTGATAATCAACATCAGTTAATGAATTTAGTAAATGAAGACCGGATAATAACCCAAAAAGTTTCTCTGATAACAATTTTGGAAAAAAATTACTTTACAAATAGTTAAAAACTATTTTTTAGATTCGTAGGGAGATTATTACTCAATTTTATATGCATTTCTAAACTTAAAACTCTGAAAAATAAAATAAATGAATAATTCTCCTTCAAGGTAGATATCTTTTACTTTTGGCCATTATATTATTGTGATCATATTTCTTAGTTTTTTACATCGGTGATGCATGTTTGAAAAGATTTTAATCAACACATTGAAGAATTTACATATATATATATATATATATATATATATATATAGTATTGTATAGTAAAATAAAAGTGACAAAGTTCTAAAACCTACAATGCCAAAGAAGAGAAAATTTAACCCATGGCACAAAAATGTAGGTAAAAAAAAAAGTTTTTTTTCCCGGAGAAAATTTATGATTTCTAAGGCTTTTTTGAATCGGGGCCCGTGATTTAGGGGTTTTGCAATGTTTTTTGGATCCACCTTTAACAGCAGGGTTTTTTGACATAATAGAAAAAAAATAGAGCCATGTTTAAAAGTTAAACCTATTTTCCCTGGATAATAAACCGCAAAAATTAAAATGTAAGTATGAAAAGAGAACATTAATATATACCTCAAGGAGAGGAATATATATATATATATATATAAATCTCTGATGTGTGTGTAATAACTTTTTTAGTTGTGTTTTAGAATACGAAAACATTCGAATAAAACAAAATAATTCTCAAATGTTGGATCATTTAAGTATTGTTGTCACTGAAATGTTGGAATATTAGAATATTTGTTGAAAAAGAATTCATAAGGTTGATTTTTCTCTAACTATTTTAACTCTTTTAATATACATTTCTAATTTTTCTTAACTCTCTTAACTTTCTCTTCTCTTTTTTCCCTTCGTTGGACTTGATTGCCTTCCATGCCTTTGAGCTTATAAAATAAATATAAATTTAGTTTCTTCGAAATAACATTGCGTTAAAAATATTATTGAATGGATTATTATCTGTGGACTGCCGAACACTTAAATTAGCAGGGAATATAAAATGTAACGTAGGGAATGAAAGCTACTTTTCAGTATATCATTTAAACGAAATAAATTCCTTAAAAATTTGTATGGTCGTAAGCAAAATAATAAATACTATTCACCAAATAAAAGCTAAATATTACATGGCATTTTTTTCCTCTAAAAGGTGGAGATAATATGTAGAACACTTGCATTATCAAAATATCTCACTTCTATTCTTTAGAAAACTAATTTTTTTTTCTTTCGTAAACACTAGCATCAAATAAAATTTGCCGTTGGTTTTTCTCATACGCTGTAGTTTTTATTTTAATTAAAAATATATGGAACTTTTTAAAAAAAAATACTGAGCTACATACATCGATAGATAGTTTTATCTTTTAATATAATATTAATCAAGAAATGGGCAGTAGAAATATGGAATATTAATTAAAATCTGTCGAAATAAAAGATTTATTTTGGACATTGCAAGGAATTTACAAAATGAAAATTTCGAAAAAAAAAATATTCTGAATTATCTTTCCTTAATTAAAATAATTAATATTCAAAAATTCAAAAAAAAAAAAAGGAAAATGTATGAAAGCAAATGTTTTTAGACAGAAGAATATAATTATCTCAAAATAAATACTACATTCTTTAAAATTTTTTATATTTTGAATTTATGTTTCACTCTAATCGATGTATTTATGCATATAGTGTCAGTTTAAGATCGTAATACAATCGTTTGTTTATGGTAAAGATAAATTATTTCATTTTATTTTAAAATACGATACAACTTCTATCATAGGGAACCTTAATCGTTACTTTTTATTATTATCATTTTACCGATTATTTTAATTTACATTTAAATGTTTAACTAAATCTTCCAACATTTTATTTCCACAACGCTCTGAGGCTGAGAATATGAATTATTTAAAAACAAAATTAAAATATGCTTAAGTTACTAATTTAATTTATGTATCTTACTATATTCACTATTGCAATTAAACATATTTTCCTTTTACCTTTTACTATTTCTTTAAATCGAAGAGAAAAAGTTAGATTATGAATAAATATGAAGCAATAGAGAAAGTGACTGAAACTCCATAGTTTACCAAAGATTTCATTTGATTTAAAAGACTTTGTTACACCTACGAGCTAATATCTTTATTTCCTTTTAATAAATCTAAATATCAAAAAACAAACTAAACATTTCAATTTTTTCAATGCATGTGTTTTATTAATCTTCTTAAGCTTAAATCTATAGGGAAATCACAAATCCAGTTAACAACTTACTGTATCAAATATTCCCCGCTTCGAATTATACAAACTGCGTGACTCCGCATTGAAAATTATCAAAAGATACATCCATCACAAAGATGCATACATTGCACTTCAGTACTTGGGGGATCGGTAGCTGGAATAAAATTTGAATACTTGATTTCTCTGGAGCTGCGTGACGTACTGCCGTTACAAAATTTAGAGATAGCTACTCTGAATCAAAACGTTTGAGATTACACACCCACATGGGTAATTTTTAGCTTGTTTAGTTTGAAATATTAGAATGAGTTAATGATATTAGTCTAATACACAGGACATTTTCCGAGACATGTTTACTGGTTTGCTTTGTTGTAACGTGTTTTAAAGATTATTTGCTTAGTTTTTAGTTTAAACATAACAGCTGCATCATAGTGTTATTGGTATTTCCTTATATAATGCGTTTTAATTATATTCATCTGCAAATGCAACAGGGATTTGTGAGAAAACTCTTTGTACAATGAAATATTGATTAAGTTTAAAATATTTAGATCTTATTGATGTTTTAAAAGATTGCGATGTTTTAAATGGGAAATATTTATGGTTGAATTCTGTGGATATTGTTCTTTGGGGCTTTAAATGTAAAAATATTAAGAAAAAGTAAGAAGCAAGTTAGTCGCAGTATTCCATATTCCTTATTAAAAATCATTTAAAGTACAAAAATTTATTTACTTGAATTAAAGTCAATTTATAGCGTGAGTTATTTAGATGGTGCGTACTATCTACAAGGTAGGGGTCAAAAATCCCTGAATAGGTCAGTTGCAAATTATCAAAAAAATAGAACAATACTTTAGTTTTATTGGCTTTCAAAGTAATGCCCTTCTGCATCCATACACTTTTTCCAGCGGTCATATAACTGTTCAAAACACTCCAGGAAACCATTTCTTGAAAGCTACTTCAGGTGCTTTGTCACATTTTGGATTATCTCGCATGAATCCACAAAACGATGTACTTTCAATGTCATTTCCAGCCATTAAAACAGGTAAAAACCCTCTGGCACTAAAAAAAGTTTCCGTAAGTCTTTTTTAGCATCTCGAGTCTCAGAAGGTGATTTCTGGAGCAAAACACAAAGTTTGATGTTTGCAAATATCTTCAAAGACGACATTGCTAAATCCGACGAATGTAAAACTGGCTTTGTCAGAAATGATCTGCAGCTAACTCCAACAGTACATGACATGAATTCCAGAAGGCTGTGAGTTTTCCTTATTAGTGCTGCCAACCCTCGAAAAAGATTTTTTCCTCCAACGAACACCTGCGTGAATATAGGGGACCATTCCGGGAACCTTTTGACTCTAATAATATGCACTATCCCGAAGTCTTGTGTGGCCGTGGAAGTCTTGTGATTATGGCTCCGGATAAGTTTAAGCCCAGTGCCATTAAAGACTCGTCGTGTAGACGGCCTGATGGACGTTAAAGTCGAGGCTCAAAGTCCTCTCATTGACGCTGTGACGTTTGAGATATAAAACGATAGCGTGATATTGATTAATTTAAACAGTTTATTTATGTCACAGCTATTATTTACAGAATTATACATTGAATTTCTTAAACTTATTAAAAGATTATTAGAGTTTAAACAATGGTTTGTGAGAGGAAGGTTCCCTTCGGTGACCGCTCACTGGAAAGTTCAAAGCATCATCTCCCTTGGTTCTCCCACTCTCTGATCGGGGATCAGCGGCGGCGCCTTTTAGCATCTCGTTACATCCTGTCAGCGACGGGAAAGAGCCCCTCATGGTATCAAATGTCGCCGGGTGATCCAAGATGGTACTACGTAATAATTCAAAGTTTCACAGGTGTCTTTGACCGTGTAGTGATTAGTTCTACAAAGAAGCCGAACACAGCTGTGAGACGAAGACGTTATAAGGGAGTGTGGATGCAGCGACAAGGGTTTGCTAGCTCAGGTGTCCTCTTCGACCCTTGACCATGGCTCATAATTAGGAGGTCCGTCACCAATAGCCATTATGTTGTTTTAAAGTACGACGTTAATAAACAGTTGGTCACTCACACAGGGTATTGATATTTAATTCTTCAAAAGCTTTTTTTTTTAGAAAGCAGAAATAGTTAAGAAGTCATATAATATTCCAATTATTAAAAAAAAAAACTATTTATTTTTAACTTCAATTTATATTGTGCGTGAACTAAACTCATGTTAAATAACGCGTACCATCTGTGTACTATCCCAAAGTCTTGGTTCAAAATTACGAGGTCCGTCACCAAAATGCATTGAGTAACTACAGAGTGTGGCGTTAATATTCACTCACATAGCCTAAGTCTTGGCGTTTTTGATAAGGAAAATTCCCTCAAGAAATGATACGGCGATTGTGAATGATAAATATGTTGTTTATAGTTCTTGAGTATTGCTTCATATTCTATACTTTGCGTAGTTAAATATTGTGTCACGATGCCTCATGTGTGCGTAAAATAATAAAATATTTGATTTCAAGAGGTTTTAATAATTTTACTACCTACACAAACCGGCCTGTCAAAAATCCATAAAATGCAGCGCGTTACGTGCACTTGTAATTTAAAGCGACATTTTTTTCAATTCCTACTATTAGCTTACTCTTTCTCTATATTTTTTTTATATATTTATCTTATTCAAATTTTCAATCGTTAATAAAATACATTTTATAGCGCTTAGTTGAGCTGAAATTTTATATATACAGGATTATTTTGGATGGCAATATACTAATTTAATTATAATTAATAAACATTAATTGATTGAAACGATTTATTCAAAGAATTATAAAGAGAGCCACATTAGCATCATTTTTGGCGACTTAGCGACCATTTTGGTGACTTGTATCCAAACTCGAAAAGGGTTTCTCTGACATTCTAAAGCGTCCATTTCAGCTGAAATTTTCTATATACCAATGTTTTGAGTAGTTTAATTATAATTAACTGACTGAAACTACTCGTTATTATTCAAAGAATTACAGATACAGAAATGTAGGTTTCATTTTGAGAGACTTGGGTCAAAACTTTAAAATATTTTTTTCTCTCGTTTTGAAACATTCAGTAAAATAAAACTTCATATACACGATTGTTTTGGATAATACAATATTTAAATGATAATTAATAAAAATGAATTGCCACTTAATGTTGTGATTCTGTCATATGTATATACATATTTATATTAATTGTAACTGTTTAATAAAAAGTAACTAAAATAAAATTTTCTTTATTGATCTAAGTAAGAATTGGCTTAAAAGTTTTTTTTTATATTACTTGCTCAATTTTTAGGTATATTTACCGTATAACGCGCTGCCCCTTTTTTGAGAAGAAAACTTAAAGTATTAGTACACAATGATCTTAGGTTTAGAAATCCTTTGTTCGAGGTATTATCCACTTTTTTTCAAAAAAATAGTATACTTCAAGAACTACAACTCTTTTAGTTTGTAAGGCAAGTCTCTCTCGTTTCTTTTAAATAAACAATATTTCGATACACATAGAAGTATTTTTTTATGCTCATCTCTTTGGTTATTTTTAATGATATTGTTTTTATTCCAGGTGCCTAACGTGCGCTCTTAAATTTCGATCTTCCGTTTTGTGTTAAAAGTGTGCGTTATACCTCGGATTTTACGTATTTGGCGCATTCATTTGCTGCCATACATTATAGTACAAAATTCTCGTAAATTTTCATAGTGTATTGTAAATATTTTCACATTTATAATTTATATTCGAATAATTTTACTCATTCAATTTTAGAATGATTGAGTCCAAATTTTAGTTATAAAGCTAAATAGAACTTGATAATGAGTTTCCTAAATATGTGTTTTGAAACACTTTCAAAAAATTGACAAAAACACTATTCAGCTTTCTCAAGAACCTTTAAATACGGATTTTACACATAATTATACTTCAAAATATATACTTTCAGTAGTTTGAGCCTTTGATGGTGATAATATTCATTGAAAGAGAAGAGAGATTATCAGCATTATATGTTTAGTCAATAATGTTAAGGTTCTTGAAATCCATGTACAAATAAATATAAACAATAATAGCTTATATACCTCATTAGTGAATACAGAGACACCGCAAAACTCCATTACAAGTTTGAAGAGATGTTTGCTATTTATAGCACCAAGATTTAGTTAGAAATTTTCAATTAATAGTTTCATATTTACGTAAAAGCAATCGCATCCAAACTTCAAGGAAGGTTATTTTCTGCATCTTTGTAACAATATAATGAGGGTAAGCTGAAAGTTTACTAAAAGGAATTAATGAATAATTTTTAGGAAGTAACTATGCTTCAAAGATATCGGATACTTTGTAACAAAAGTTGATTGAAATTCAAGGATGTTTAGAAACTTGTTCTCTTAAGAGTTAGCTTCCTCGATAGCTGAATGCAAAGGTCATGAACTTGTCACTGGCGTTAATTCTGTTGTGTTGTGGATTCGAGTCTGGGCGCTACAGAAAACCATCCGTACAAAAAGCGGGGTAGCGAGCACTGGCGTCCTGATTGGGCCCTGTATAAAAAATTCCTTGGGGGCCATCTTTTGAACTTCTTAATAGTTTAGATAGGTTTTGCTTACACGTGTTGGGGAACCTGTAGCTTGTGTGCCCCGTATCACTGATACGGCTGATATGGCAGTAGCTACACCTCTGCTATTGAGGTATACATCTTCCCAGGCATAAAGTCTCACGCTGACAGGTGTGGAAAATAGGTGAGTGAGCAGTCAGCTAACTCAATGTTAATAAAACAATTAAATGGAGTAGGGAATCTCTATACCGACAATGTGTTAAATTGGTTATTTTCGATATACATTTTCTCATATTCTGTCATATGTACATATTTGAAATTTTTTCATACAGTTAAAATACATCTTTCTCATTATACTGAAATGAGCTTTTAAATAATTTTGAATTTTTCATAATTTATAAAATATTTTATCGAACATAGTGAAATTTGACCCATTTTCACATAAAAAAATTTGTATAAAATGAATTTTTGAGTTTTTTACAAAACTTTAATTTTAGTATATATTATCCATCATTATGAATATATCATAAGAAAAAATTACATACCTGGGAACAAAGGTTTCTCAAAAAGGTACATCGAACATCAAAATTTGCATTTTGAGATAAATTTTAATGTATACAGTGAGACTTCTAATCGGCTGCTTATTATAACTCGTCTGATTTTGTCACTTGAATTTACCAACGCCTTGTAGATAAACCAAATATACTATATTAATACAAACCAATACAAAAAAAATGTATTGTTTTCCAATCTACACGAGGTTTTTGATACTTTGAGCTCAATATTCAAGCCGAGATCTTTTTGTCTCTCTTTGGCTCTTTAATTTATTCACCAATAATATAAATGACTTCCTGATTATTTCAGTCGGAACTTTTTCATTTTACTGTACTAGCGAGAACTTTAAGAATTACATAATTACTTATTTGAGAATAAACCAAGAAAACATAATTAAATAGATAATTTCTCATTATACAAGTCATTAAATTTTAAACAAGCTTCCAAATTCCTTGATATTTTTAATACGTCGGTTGATGTTTTTAAAATAAATGTTTTTACTGCTTTCGAACTCTTAATAATTAATACTTGCAATTTTCATTGCTATTTTAGAGTTATTTTGTGTGTTAGTTTTTATGTACTCGGTTTTAGTGTTTTTCTTTATTCTCAATGCGAGATTTTACTAACTGTGTTTATAACACTTAAATTGTGTGCATAGTAATATTTTTACGGTCTTCCTGTTTGTTTGCTGTCATGCGCTCAATATCTGGGGTTTTTTTTCGTAATGGACATTTTCTCTCAGTTGTTAAAAATTAGATTGAAGACATTTTTAAAAATATGTTTTCAATACTATTTTTATTAGTTCTTGCTATATTTTACAAAATATGAGAGCACTTTCCATATCAAAGAATCATCTCAATTATAAAATTAACTACACAGCAGAATTTTTTTTTTTAAAATAATTTTAGCACAACACCTTTATGGTTTAAAATTATTTATTATAGAAATTGACAAAAATTTAATTTAAAAATTTATTTGTAAACAGAAAGAGAAATCAAAACAGTAGGGGAAATATGTTTTAATTTATTTACATATTTGGATTGGCTTACTATAGCAATATTAATCAGTATTCTAACATTAAAAGAGAATATTTTTCTGTAAAATAAGGTATTCAAAAGCAAATTAAGTTTTAATAGAAATAAGAACTATATTTGAAATCCGGCAAACAGCGTGCATTGTAAAGAATTTGAAATAAATATGGTAAACAGCTTGCTCATCTATTATAATAGCAGGGAAATAGATCAAATATTTCAAACACTGTAAAATGCTCTGAGCTCAGCCTAGGGAGTGGTTCTATTATTTCATGCGCATAATGACAAATATCAGCTATCGGAACTCGTGGTAGCGCATGACCTCTTTGTCTAAAACTCCTAGAATCCAAATCCGTGGTTAGAAATTGTTATGAATCCCAGACGGACGCATACTCAATTTGGCCCTTTTTCGACTTTTTTCCTGCCTCTTTCTCTAACGAACCCCTCGCTTTCTTTTTACCAAAAGATGCCCCGGGGGTCATTGTTGCAAATAAAGAAACTCGTTTGAAACTCAGCACGTAGAACAACTGCCACCTTGCTCTGAGTCATTAATAGGCTGCATTAGCCTAGTGGTCAAGGTGATGGGCTCATGGGGGGTATGTCAGGTTCAAGCCCCAAACCGTTTAAACCCCCTGGTAACAGCGATGCACGTTAAATCTGTTGGGGCTCAAACGTTCTCTCTCCCCCCCCGGGGCTCACCTTTCTTTAAGTGGGTACGGGTGTCACAATCCCCAGGTACCCCAGTGATATTTTCCCTTTTTCCCCAAAAGGGGGGTTTCTATCTTTGGTAAACATGGGTGTCATGACCCCGGGATACCCCAGTGATACTTCTCTATTTTCGACTCTTCATCTCTTCATCCAATTTCTCCTTTTCTTCTTTTCCCGTCCAGACCACAGATCAATGATTGTTTGGCGCAGTATAGCTAAAGCTGGCTCTTGCGCCATAAAACACCAAACTCAACTCAAACGTCCTCTCATTCGTATGATGCTGTATTTATGCGAGGTGGTGCCAGCTCAGGTGTCGAACTCGTCATTTGACCATGGTTCAAAATTACGAGGTCTTCCGCCAAAAAGCTTTCGAGTAACTGAACAGTGCGACGTTAATATTATTTATTAACTCTTTGAGACATCCTCGCAGATGACGTGTTTCACCGACATCATCTTTATTTTGCATAATGTAATATCATTAAAAAAGTCCTTTTGCTTAACAAAGTAATTCAAATTTCATTGAGACTGTTTTTTTTTGGGGAGTTATAACTATTTTTGTAATGTTTCCTTTTTTCTTAATAACCAATGTAGAATTAGTGTTGCATGTAAATATTTTTTATTCAACCTTATTTTAGAAAAAGGCATCAAGATGCTTTTATCATTTGCCTATAATTGATTAAGATATTTTCGCGATGGATTGCTTAATTAAATTTTTCATTCAGTACTACGATTCTTGAATGGAATTAATTAAATGTGATTCTGTTAACTATTATTCCTTTAAATGCTATATGTGTGTAAGATAAAATTATATTGATTATTTTTAATTTAACCTATTTTTAGATTTAGATTTTATATACAGTGAATATTTGGTCAACAAAATTATAGAAAGGACTAAAATATTTTTTTTTTTGTTAAAAGATATTGCCATAACAAAAACAAAAAAAACAAACATATATTCAACTAAATTAAGTTCATTAGAGTATATTTCATTAAGATAAGTAATACAAACACAAGCACGCGTTAAATAAAAATCAATGAAACAAAAACTTTCACAAGAACTTAATGATATTTGATTCAAAATTTTCTGGTTCTTCTTGATCACCAGCCTTAAGAAGCTCCATCTTCATTTTAAACGAAATAGAAGTAGTTTTACTTCACCCTGAGTTCTTTGTCATTGTGTTAATATAAAAGAATTCTTCTAAAATAGAAAAAAAACCTTGATCCAAACTCAGATTTTTACTCATTCTGCAATGTACTTCGTCACCGAACTCCAAAGTCAACTGATATGAGAGATGTATTTCGTGGAGTTTGTAGGAGTGGATAATAGAAGTATCTTAAACCAGTGTTTCTCAAAATGTGAGGAGCTCCTCCCTAGGGGCTTGATAATCCTGCAAGGGGGCACGAGCATATTGAAAATTCGAAAACTAAAAATCATTTTAAAAAATTATTAATTTACTGAAAGTAAACAAACAAAATACATTCGGACATAATAAAAAAAACAAAATACACAATTACACTGATATAATACACTAATAAATATGTCAGAACTGCGGAATGAATTTTATAATTAATTTAACAATACTAAGTTAAGAATAAGTTTAACAATTATCAGTGACCCCATGTGCTTTTTATATATAAAATTATGTGCAAAAAGTAAAATTATCTTGATAATTTGTATGGTTTATAATTAATCCCTTAAATTCTGATTAAAAATGACGCGATTCACTCCCCAAAGCCACGGTTTAACACGTAGGTGAACGTATATGTTAGGGGGGGACAGAAAAAAGGAATAAGTAAGCAAATCCTCTGAAATAAGTAAATCCTTCGCAAGCACTGTCAATGTCCTTTTATTGCACTCCAAAGCCTTCAGAATAATATTATAGATGGCAGAGCCCTAAAAAATTCGTACTTCAGAAAGACGTATATATACGTTCGAAGCAGTCAACGCTTTGACTGAGCGAGACGTTTATATACACCGGCGGCACTTAAGAAGTTAGTTATATTGTAGGTTTAGCGTTAAAATATTGCATTTTGTTGTGTGGAAGGGAGGCGCGAAGAAAATTATGATTAAATATTGAGTCGCAAATATAGAAAGTTTTAGAAGCACTGTTTTAGATAAACAAAATTGGCTTGTCAGGCTATTCCGAAAGTATTTCACCGCTAAGTTACTTTTCTACGAAACATGCGAAACTATTTCTCTTTCATTTCACGCCCCTCTTATATCTCTTCTGCACAAGCGGAGTTTTCCGTATATTGTTCACTCCCAGAAGTGAAAATTTTTTCATGTTAAGTGATTCTTGTTTCGTGTTAAGAGAAAAAAAGCATGAAAAGTTATCGTAGTTTGTCGGGATCGTCCGTTGTATTATTTTGTTTTAACCAATTTTTCGTCTTAGCGTTTTCAAGTTGTTAAGCGTTTTTCACTGTACTTATGTGAATATTTATGATTTGTATTCTCGAATAGGAAAATAAATACTCCAAAAGTCTAAAATTATTTATTACATATCCATATTATGCAGAACAAAAATTTATAAACTTTAAAAATAACACTATTTTATTTTTAATTTTTCAACTAAAGTATACAAGTTTTCCTTTTTCCACTCTGTTTGTTTGACATCCTAATTAAAAAACTAATTTTTTTTATTAAGTATTAAAATTTTTACAGAAATCTCAGTATTAGTGATGTGCTGCAATATTCTTATTTATTTATTTATTGCAAAGTTAATTTGAAATATATGTTTAATTAGATTCATTTTTTAATTTCCAAGACATATTACTTTTAATTATTTATAATCGTAAAACGATTAAAATATATAATTAGGAATCTCATTAGACATATACTTAATATTCCTAATTCAATCATCGAAACAAATGTTTTTAATCAGTTCTTTATTATTAATACAATTAATAATATATGTCTAAGTTTCTTAAAGAAGAATATTATCTCATATAATTAAAAAGAAAGATCTTTTATTTTCCTAATATTTTTCAATTTAATTATCTGTGTAAATTTTTCATTTTGTAATGCCCTTACGTGGAAAAGAAGGGGAGGGTATTTGCTCATTAAATTCTTTTTCATATATGAAAATACTAAACACACACAAACGCTTATGGACATTTTTGAGGATGGTTTTATGCATTCTTCATCAATTTAATTACTTCAAAGAAGTTTAAAACTTTTAACAAAAGCTTAGCTTTCTAAGTCATGATTTCTTTCCATCTTTGCCTTTTATTAAGAAGCACGAAGGACAATCATTGAACTTTTTAAATGATAAATAAACTTTGAAAGAGATATCTTGAAAAGAAGATGAGTATTTCAGTAATTTATACCATGATTAATAATTATTTAAATAAATTTCATTTTAAATTTTTAAGGCAAAACATTGATTATCTCAAACCTTTGTATAGAATAGATATGTTTCAAAATCCAATTAATATTCTTTATTTTACAGAATGAATAATTGTTTTTCATTGTATTTACATATACACATTCAGAGCAAGTAATATACTTGAAAGAAGGAAGATTCGATCTGGGTACCTTTCGTTCCGAACGCGAGTACTTTATCGACCACGCCTAAACGATCGTCTTCGCATGATGTTTAGTGTTGACTTATATTGATATCACACCGCCACATACCCCCATGTCAGTGATTTGGTGAACGAATGATACCATATTCGTAGCGAGCATGTGAGCTGTTGTGTCACGTTGTGGGTTGCGTCATCCTGCGTAACGGCTTGAAAATTGCGCCATTTGTATGAGACAGCTTTGTGTGACGGCTTATTTGGGTCTGACGGCTTAGTTGCTTTTGCGGTAGATAGATGGTGCCACGATTACGGCGCGTGAAGAGTTCGGTTCATTTGCACGGCCAGGGTCACCAATGAAGGAAGAAATATTCGATCTGGGTACCTTCCGTTCCGAACACAAGTACTTTATGAACCACGCCAAAACGATCGTCTTCGCGTGATGTTTAGAACTAGTTTATATAGATATTACATCACCACTTACTAGGAAAGTACCTATACTTTTCTTTCACTAAACTAAATGAAAATGATTTTTAAAGTTATCCCTCAAGAACTTCTATCAGCATTAGAATGAGATGGCATTAAACCGGCTGCTCTAAAACTATATATTTTTGAAAATGTCAAATCTCAGCAAATTCTATAGTTAAACGTAATTTGTGTGTGTGTGTGAAATGTGGGAAGTAAGAAATACACCGTCCTTTTTATTTTATTTTTAAAACTCTGTTAAGGAATTTTCCTTCAGCACTTCTATATTTTTTTGATTAAAATTTTTTATCATCTATGTCTCTGTCTATCTCTATTATATTCAGAATTATTATTATTAATTACGTACAACTAATAAATTTCTTTATTCAAATAAATCAGAAAAAATTAAAAAAATATAAACATTTCACTAAATATTGCTTAATTCAAAAATACCCAATTTATTTTATTAATAGTTATTGAATAAAGAAATTCTAAATAGTAAAGATAAAATTCCTTAGAATATTAATAGTTTGTTATAATAAATTTATCATTTTTCCTAGATATATATATAGTTACATCCATATTCAAATTTTCGATAAAATTACTTATCTTCTTAGCTTTATTTTAACAGCAGTATTTTTTTAATATTTACATACATTAATAATCCTATTGTCCCTCAAGTAATCATAGTATTTTCACACTATACTTAATTATTTCATTCATATTTTTTTCAAAATTTTACTAAGTGCTACTATTTAGGCATTCCCGTGCATTTAATTTGAAATTGTGTCAAGAATCTGGCTATAGCTTGTTTATTGTACTCAGATTTAGAGCGGGCTATGCAATTTTGGATGCTAATTTTAGGTAGGTTAACTTTTTCTTGAAAATGATTTAGATATTCTATCCATTATGTTCAGTAGGATTTTGCTCAGTATTCTTAACAGAAAGGGGGAAGGCTGGTTGGCCAAAAAACATGTTTAACCCCACTTTTATATAAATTATTTTATATATACGAGGTGGCCTAAGGGTGAATAATGTTTACAATACTGTGTAGCCTCTATATATGTATATATTTTTAAATTCTATTTTTTATAATTCCTAATATATCATTTCTAAAATATTATGTCTAGTTTACCTTTTAATTTTGGTTTTTCTCAGTTTTGATGATTGTTGATTATTTTTCTCTCTGTAGTAGATAATTTTAACTCTATATCTATATATACTATGTGTGTGAGTGTGCGCATGCGCTTGTCTTTGATAGGCGTAAAATACATATAAGCTGTATATTTCTGAATATATTCATATATGTCTATCAGAAAGTAATATTCAATTCATATCAATTGAAATAGCGTTTAAGGAGGTTTTTATTATTTTTATTCAATTAGTATAATCATGAAAGGATAATTCCTTACATCTTCCTACATCATTAATTATGTTTAGTAAGAGAATGTGTTAAAAAAAAAATGTAGTCAATGACTTATATTTGAAATTATATATACTCCTCTCTTCATTATATCGATTGGGTTAAGGTCGTAAGTGAAATTCTTTTATAATCAATGTTTTTTACTTTGTTAGATCTACTAAATTATTAATGTTCTAATTATGTATCTTTCATATTCTTTTATATTTTGTATATTATGGAATATGGACCTATACATCAAAATATAGTAATATCGTTTATTATACATTAACATTGCATAGGTTAATATATTAAATATATTAACATAAACTTTCAAATGTCGTATTGTATGACATAATTAAGTTAGAGATACTTTTTACTATTCTAAAAATCATCGATGCATATTATTTTATAGTGCAATATGATTTATAATACATACAAATATATATGAATAACACGGTAGCTACTGAACATTGTGATTCGAAACGAGAATGATCAATTTTTATATTGCGGTATGCCATCTAAGACAATACTAATATATATTGCATATTAGATGGATAAATTTTAGCAAACTAATATATATCCGTTGTTACTATTCCATTTTTTTTGCTGCTAAATGTAGCTTAGGTATCGCAATGGAAAAAAAAAAATTTAAAAAAAAATTGGAGTTGGGATCAGGGATGAATTTTCTTTAGTTACAACAATTTAAATGCATATATGTTATAGTATCCGACTTCTTGCGACAATTTTAAGAAAAATGGAGATATGGACATTTTTAGTAGTTTCAGATTTATTTGGTACATTTTAAGAAAAAAGTATAAAATTAAGAAGGGAAAATAAATTATTACTACTAAAATGGGAAAAGATTGTGTAAAAAAATGACAAAAAATTACAAACGGGGACCGCTCTGCACAAATAGTAAATGAATAATTTCTCAATTCTTCAATTTTGACATATTACCTTGTTATTTCTTTTTGAAATGACCTTCAGGATAAGAGATTTTAATTTTTACAAAAACTAGAGCACTTTATCTTAGCTATTATATGAAATTGCTTAAAAAAAGAGTGATTTTATTAACATAAAGTACTGTAAATTTTGTAATAAAACAGTGATAGATAAATCTGAATCTTAAAACTTATACTGTTATGTAGAACATACACACAAAATGTAAGCATATTGTTTTAAAAACTTTTTGAGCAATCGCTGTCCCCGTTTGATCTTTTCGAAAAACACATTTCGAGTAAAATGAATTTTAAAGTTTGACAACTCATGTAAAGTTATGGCATCTGCTTTTACTAAAACACTTGTAGTTTTTGCTCTAGTGAATGGAAACTAAAACACTTGGTATTTTTATAAAGCTAATAAGATGTCATCTAAAATGAAATCAAATAAAAATTTTGTCAATTTTTAAAAAAAAAAATCATGATTTTAGTGTAGTCGGTTACCTTAAGAAATGTTTTCATTAAGGAATTTCATTAAAGCATTATTCGTATTTACTGTATTATTAAATAAATATTATATTATTTTATATTATTAAATAAATATTATATTATTTTATATTATTAAATAAATATTACTAAAATAATATGTATTTAATTAAGGTATCCGAACACGAGTTGAAAATGACCAAATTCGGTCAAGACAGATATTTTTGTTTTTGATTTGATTGAATAGAGCCATCTTTTGGCTCTACAAAACATACTTTGTTTTGTTTCTACGTTACCTAGAGGTCAAGCTACAAGTTTTATAAAGTTAGAAAAACCGGAAGAGGGTCTTTCATCTACCAGAAGTGGGCTTTAAATTGCTCAAAATCTATCATAACGAGTCTGATAACTCATAAATATTGCAAATGTATTTCTATAAAACTTTTTTAGCCTAATATTTATGTCATTTTCTAGAGAATGTACTAAAATAATTCTTATTGTATGAATACTTTTTGGGTAATGGCCTGCTATTTAAAAATAATGGTCTCATAAAGAATGTTACATTTCTTATAATATTTATTGAATCAGTTCTAATCTTTTCAAATTTTAAAGAAACATTAAAAATTTAGTACATTTTCTAGATAAACGCATCAAATTTATTTTAGTAATACTTCTTCTAATATATGTTTATTACTTTTTTCCCTAACTGTTTTAAAGTTCTTCAAAAATATTACTAAAATTTCACTTATAATTGGGTTTTCTGTACAATCCAAGTAATTTATTTTAAATATTAGTTATATAAAAAGTAGTATTTATTGGTAAAGATCCCTAAAAAAGCAATTATAATGTTTAAATATGTTATTTTGTTCAAAAGTGCTCTCTGAACGTGTTCGGATACCTTAAATTATATTTCATATTCATCATTTAGGTTTGTTTGTATTTTTGCAACTAATATGGCGAAAAGAGGAAACTTAATCGAAAGAGTTATATCACACATATTAGATAGATAATGTCACTACTCAGAACATAAGCGGGGCTAAAGAAAGAAAAAATATAGGAGTTAGTCCTTTTTTTATCCGAATAATTTGAGATACATCTCCAAAATAGTCCTTCTTCCAAATGATCTGAGATAAAGGAAATGAGACTTGAAGCATCCATCACGCCTTCTGATAAATATGAACCGTAAATATGGCTTTTCTTGCGCGAGAAGCCATATTTTATCATTGCTGTGATTGCTCCTCTTGTAATGATACTACCGAAGCAATTTCCTTACCTTGAAGTGCCTGCTTTTCCATCCGTAAGCATTTTGCTTATAAGAAATGGAAATGTATGCTGTTTCCTCATTGCTAATGGCGGAATATATTATTGTTTATTTTTTGATTATTTTTATTTTGTTAGCCTAAAAGATATAACACCCATACCTTCTATATTCTATTTAAATGCTGTTAAATGTTTTAAATGCATATTAGTGATATTAACGTTATATCATACTGCCTGATTAATTTTAATAACATTTTTTTTTTAAACGCATTATAAATTTTATGTGAATACACAGTTGTGGCATTTTATTTCCCATACCTTTATATGGGTATTTCAAACATCATCCTAATTTTAGAGGAAAATAATATTGGTTTAGTGCTTCTAATCCTCTTTTGCGATTATTTCTTAATCATAAAGCCGCATTCACACCAAGGCAGTCAGCATCGAGCTTCAAGCGTCTAGCCAATCAGAGACTTCGTCTCGGGCGAAATGAAGTATCTGATTGGCTAGACGCTCAACACTCGACGCTGACAGCTTTGGTGTGAATGCAACTTAAGAGGTAAAAGGCGTTTTTAAAAACGTCTATTAGTATAAGAGCTATTAATAGAACTTTAAAGTTATATTAATAGTTCTGTTAATGTGAACTTTTTTAAAATCGGATAAATTTTTTTGTTATTTAAATATCTTCGTCCAACTTGCATCCATATTAACTCTTACTCTTGTTAATCTTCATATAAAGAAAACTTTACACATAAATTATGCCAACTCGAATATAGAAAACATTTCCATATTGTTGAGCCGCAATAAAAGCCTTCGCGAGACACATGTGCTCCCCCCTTATGTAACATAATAAAATGTAAAATTTCTCAAATTAAGAAATATTTTCAAAACAACAAACATAATTCGAATACATAATTATACTATTACACAGTTTTTTGTGCATATGTATGACTTATCTGATCAAAATTTAAAAAAAAAAAAACCCAGACAGTTGAAGATTTAATGAAATTGTTTGAAAATCATTTCGGCTTGATTGACGAGACAGTTTTCAGACTTAAAGGTTGTGTCTGGATCTTATCATGATATTTTTACAATAAGTTGTATAACCATGATTAATTTACGAAGCAAAATCCTAGCTATGCTACACTTTATTTGATTGCTTTAAAATTCACTGCGGATTTTTTAAATGTTTTACTTATATAAAACTTAAATATTAATCATATATTTGCTCCTTTGCTTTTAAGGAAATTATTTAAATCCTGAAAGTAGTTAAAGTTCTGTGAATTCAATTAACTAAGAGTTCTGTCAGAATCCAAGCTTTCATGTTTGTAAAAGTATATTCGCGCGTATAGGCTTAGAAAAAATTCAATCTATCTTGAAAGTACAATTTTTTAAGGATATTTTAATTTATTTGTGATTATCTTCGCAAGTAAATAAAATGTTTCTTGAGTATGGTACAAAATTATGAGTTAAAAAATAGTCAATTTTTTTTTGGGTATACCATTTGCTTATAACAGTAGTTACAAGTTCAACCAATTTCAGATGTACAGTCGGAAAATTTGATATTTCTCACTCATTGCACGTGGAAGTAAATCTTGAGTGAATGTGTCGTCTCATGTTTTTATAAAGCTCTGAAACAAAATTTCCTCGGTAATATTATGCTTTGTAAAATAAAGCCACGTTTATTATTTTAAAAATAGAACAATCGAACCCCCCATTTATGTTTTTCTTATAGAAAAAATATCATAGAAGCGTGTCTTAAACGACATTGGTAAAATACCTTTTCTCCAAGATTTTTTTTCCCTCTAAATTCTAAGCCTAGTCTGAAAATCGTTTTCTCCTTTCGAACGTAAAACTTGGTACCCTCATATAAGGCGAATGTTCCAAATACCCTTCTCCAAACATTTTGTTTCAAGTATGCATTGCAATTTGCCATCATGCATCGAACAGCTGCCGACTACGGGAAGGTTTATGTTGATATAAAATGGTGGAGCGAAAAAATAAACATGTCTGTTATTTAGGATCCGGCGTTATATATTGTGCTCACCAAGCATGGTTTGGGTATGTATAGAAGACGGGAATGGCTTGGGTTTTGCGAATAAGTTGGTTCAGGATACAAGTATAAGATACAGTGTCGAAGTGCTTTAATACGGTGTGTTTGAGAAATCAGATTTGCAAATATACGTCTTTTGTAAAAGAGCTTTCTTAAGAAAAAAGAAATGTTTTTTTTTTTTCTGGGAATATTGACTATGCTAAAATTTACCAAAAAAAGGATGTTAGCACATTCAAAATTGTCAGAAAAGGTTTCAAATCGGAATATAACATATATGAATAATAATGACTTATTCATAACAAGAAAACTTCAATAACATGGTGCACATGATACACCATGTATTATTTTTTTAAAAATATTGTAAGAAGTTTATATACAATTTGTGAACGTATTAAATCGTTAAAATTATATCAGTAAAATATTGTAATTCTTTTTAAAATTAATTTTTCAATTATCTTGAAAATGGCATAGGAAATTGATATTTTTATTTTTTACAAAATTTATATTAATTCAATGACGCTGTAATAAAAACACATTCTTATTTATCTGATACATTTTTGACAATTGAAATAAAATGATTATATTTTCATGCCATTTTACCTCAGAGCTATATCTTTAATGATATACTAAGTATAATGGTGTTTGTATTATGGTTGTTTAAAAATATTAGCTAACCGCATATGACCTGAGATATCCATATTATAGTGCTTTTAGTTTGCAAAATAAAATATCTGACAAAAGTAGAGTTTTACATGATTATTTAAGGTCTTAATTGAAAGTATTTTCACAGCATAAAAGAATGTGCAATATGGTAATTTAATAGGAAAATCAAAGAGTATAAAATATTTACTACAGTACAAATAGAATTGTGTTCACATTCGGTTTCAAGAAAGACTGCCAAAAATTTATTTTACGTGTTTCTGATATTTAAAGCTTACAACTTTAGAAAAGATTTTTGTAGCCTTTCGATTTAGTTTATATGGGATGAAATGAATATGGAATAAGGTGGATCTTTTAATTTATCCAAGCTATTATCTTTATTTTAAAGCATATACTTATGTAGTTAGACGTTAGCCTTAAACTGAAACTTTTGAAGAAGATATTGTTACGAATTTTGTGTAAAATAGTATAAATAATTTGTATTTGGATGTGTAATGCCTTTATATATATATATATAATCTTACACCAAATTAGATTTAATTTACGTTAAAATTGGTATATTTTGAAGAAACGCCGTTCCTTGCGTTAAAATGGTCATTCAATAGGAACTTGGCGAAATCTTGGTGGTCATTTTTAGCGATCACTTTGGCGACTTGGCGTTAATGTTGGCGACCATTTTTGGCGAGTACGGAACCCTCTGGATTCTTCTAGAAATTAGTAATGAAGTCCACTACTTTCAAAATCTATGGCGCAAGCGGGTCTTTCTCGAATTGTCGGCGAGGGATATAAAAAGAGAAATGTTCGACGAAAGTCAGTCAGTGTGGTTTAAAATTTGTGATCAGTTAGTATTGCTTTGATTGTTCAAGCAAATAGTCATTACTTCGGCTGTTGAACGAGTGATTGTTTGTAAATAATCTTTTATATACGTGTATTTTAGACACCGATAATTTAGTCTGAAGGCTGCTGAAGGTGTGAAGACTTCCTGTGATTTATTTTGCGAATATTTGCTGCCACAAATCCTGTATTTCGTTGATTTGAATTCTGACCATAGCCTTGTCGCTCTAAAGAAATTGTCTGCCTTTGAAACTGATTGGCATAATATACTTGAACCCGAGCAACGTAAAAATAAAATATATGTTAAAATGTACTCCTTACAATTCCTTTCCAAAAGTGTTTATTAAATGTAAGTTAAAAGTTACATATCACATTTATACAGAAAGATAATGTCATTCAATATAAAAGCAATTATTATAACTTTTAATTTTGTTGCATTAACAAAGTTTAAAACTCTTTGTTAAAACAAATTTAATAATTTTATAAGAGATCTGATTTACGATAAGACATGATTTATATTTAGGTACATTATTAAAACTACTTCATGCAACTGCTGGTGTTATCAAGCGTGAAATTCAGGAGAAACCAAGTCATCGCTAGAATTTGATAGTGAATAATCACTTTAATTACGTGAAGCAAAAAAATGAACAAATAGTATAAGTTTCCGTTTAATTTTTTTCTCACTTTTTCAACGTCACATCCGGTAATCACGGAATAAAAATTCGAGTTGATTATATCTTGCGTGAAAATGATATTTTTGGAAGCATCTGGAAGCGAGAGAGAATAATGAAAAGATTAAAAAGAAGGAAAAAAAAAGTTTGGAATGTGAAGAAAAGGAGATTAAAAAACAAAGGAATAAAAAATTTTAAAAAAGAAACTATCGAAGATTACCTTCAATGTTTTAAAGAGAAGCTCGTATGTAAAATAATTTTTGCTTGCCTTTTTCTTTTCGTAATTGATTTCCCTTTCAAAGATAATGCTGTCACTTTCACGGTTTAGTTTACTTTTGTTCTCCTTTTTTTAATCAATGTATACAATCTTTGTTAAAGCGAGCGGTGACTCCACGGTGCTTTTAAAATTATTAACATTATATTTACCATTTTTTTTATCCTGTTAGAGTTATAAAGCTGACTAACATATAATGTTGTATAAGTAACTGTCAGGTGTCAAAGATGCGAAGAGTTTCTACCAGGTAGTCAAAAGTTACTAAGATATGTTAGTTTTATAGTAAGTCATATCAACCTCAATTATGTCAACCTTGATAAAAATTTTAAAAATTGAAATAAAAATTTTGCGTTTAGTTTTGCTTCTAAACTATGTATTATCAGCCTTTATTTTTTGTGAAATATTTTTTCAGATAAATAAGATACAGGAAGATCAAACTACTTTTTTTTAAATTTTATATATAAAAGATTTTCATCAGATTAAGGACATACTGCATTCTTTATTCAAATATTTTTTTTTTAAAATTTTTTGATTTCTATTCATTTTACTTATTTGCAGTAAAGGATTATTTTCTTGGAAGCTCTCTTTGTGGATAATAAATATTTTTTTTAAAAAATACTTCTTAAAAACTATTTAACGTGGTGAATTTAAATGATAAATTTGAATTATTCTTTTCGCTTCCAACAAATATTTACCCCACCTTCTTTTTGGTGGGTCGGGTTTCACAACCCCAGGTACCCCAGGATATTTTTTCCTTTTCCCAAGGGGTTTCCTTTGGTAAACACGGGTGTCACGACTCCAGGGTACCCCAGTGATCCTTCCCTATTTTCGACCCTCCATCTTCTCATCCAATTTCTTCTTTTCCCATCCAGACCACAGACCTATGAATGTTTGACGCAGTATAGCCAAAACTGGTTCTTGCGCCATAAAACACCAAACTCAACTCAACTCAACCCAACAAATATTTAAACCTAACAATTATAAATCAGGTTATGCTATGTTAAAAATTGTTTTAGAGATGTAATGCAACATTATTAGCTTTCAAGTATTGTTACTTTTCCTAAAAAAAAACGTCCCAAATTGTGTTCAAAATAAACATTGTTTCATTAACAAATGCAATTAAATGCATATATTTTAGAAAAACACGAAGAATAACTTCATTTCTTTAAATATTCCTTGCGGATCACAACTGTTTTCCTCAGATTTGTTAAATTATTCGGTTATAAGACTTAAAAATTTAAATTTTAAGGACGTTATTGCATAGTTTTACTTTTCGTTTCATAAACATATGCTATGACACGGAAATAAGTATACACACATCTATAAATAATGTTTAAGATATAAAGAAAGAACTAAATTGTGCGAAATTTAAATGCTCCCAATTTAGACAAAATGAACTTTATATTTGTCAAAATAATGCCGTAGATGTTTGAAGTAATAAATTATATTAAGGAACATCTGCTTTATCATTAACAAAACTAAAAATAATTTTGTGGTATTACGAATTATAACAAATTAGATTTTTAAGATATAATATCTTAAACAAATTATTTTCGTTAAAAGAGCGCCAGAAAATAAAGAAAACCTATTAAAAAAATTCAAAGATTCCTTCCTTTTAAAGAAAGTATTTGGAAAATGTGTGTAACTAGTTGTGACACCAACAATAAAACAGACATTAAGTTTTGAATGTCTATTTGCAATGTTATCAGATAACAACTTATTATGTACTTTTTTATACTTACTACTGAATTGTTTAAGTATTTTAGAGGCAAAGGAAATTACAAGACTGTAATTAAAATGCCAAAGAGGGAGTTATTTTAATTGAACTAAAAAGGTGAAGTACTACGCATTAAAATTTAGGTATCCGACTACGTTCGGAACAGTGATTTTAAAAAAACGCATAAATGGATAATTTCCATGATATTTAGTGTCACTTAGATTAGAATACATGTATAAAATAGTTTTAAGAACATAATGACAAAAAAAACTTGTTTAAATAAATATTTTGGCAAAAAATTAAATGAGAATCTTTTTTTTCAAAACGTTCTCCTTTTATAAAAAATGCTTCTATAATAATAATATTTTGCTTATATAAAGTAAAGACCACTCCAGAGAGTCTGAACTAGAATTTTTGAAAAATTCACGTTATTTTTAGAGTTACCACCAATTTAAATAATTATCGACGTTTTTTTCCTCAATAATTTATCCCCTCTGTTGTAGTAATATATGGATAAATCCATTTCTAAGTTGTATATTTCAAAAATTCTAGTTGAGCCTTGTAGAGAGATCTGAGCCAAATACAGGCAAAATATTATTATAATAGAAGCATTTTTCATAAAAGGAAAAATTTTTAAAATTGGACATTCTATGTTCATTTTTGTATTATTATAAACTTAAATAATTTTCTATTGTAAGAATATTCTTAAAACAATTTTATATACGTTTTCGAATCTGATTCTAAATATCATAAATATTATCCATTTATACGCTTTTACAAAATCACGGTTCCGAACTTAGTCGGATACCTTAAAAGCACTCGGCAGCATTATAAATATTATGAATTGTTAATTGCATTAATATCATGAATCAAACACTGCATTCTTTCTTGAAGGAAATCTCTTTCGGAGTTTGAACTCTTACAATAATTGCCAGTCTTGGCTTTTATAAGCATCAAATATGTTTTAAGAAGGCTAAGGTCAAGTGATAAGACATAAAGTCATTTCCCGAACTTCGTTTCAGGGTCTATCTAAGACAAACTTTCCAAAAGACATCCATCAATGTCAGAGATGTGTCCTAAATCTATAGTATAGTTTCTTGCTAAGTTCGGAAGTTTCTGGGATCGTAATGTGTTTCGTATAATATTGAAGATTTCCGTGTTCCAAAATAAAAGAAATATACTGGGAAGTGGATTAAATTATTTGAAAAACTGGCGAAAAGTTCGTGAAGACATTTTAAAGTAGATTGTTCTGTATAATACTATTGATTGTGTATGTTCTTGAATATATGAATTACTCAAACTTGTATTCACAATATCTCTATTTAAACTTGCAGTGTTTTATTCCAACAGTATGTTGTATCCTAATTGTGTTCTTTTAGCTGTGCGTAAAATTCTGTTTTATTTCGGTGTTCAACAATCAAGTCAAGAATTATAGGGATAAATATATATAATATAAAAGTCTACACATTATACAAAGATCCAATTTAGGAAGTTTTAGAAGGTAGACATTGCGAGAAAATTTTGCCAATGGATATTAGGTTAACATGTATTAATAAGAGTAGTCTATAAATGAGCTAACATATTGAGATGACAGATTCACAGTATAATCTTCTTCGGAAGAAATTTAAAATTAAGAAATAAAAATGAATAGTATTCGATTTATTAACCATCTTAAAGTGTAACGGAGATTATGTTCTTGTCATATTTATTTTCTTTTATCTTCACGTTTTCTAACATTTTTCCCCATTTTTTTTTAATTTTTTGTTGTTGTTGTCTTTTCTTGCTTGTAGTAACTAAAGAAATTATTATTTTCATACCAGGTAACATGAACTTAATCATTCCCTTTCAAAATGCTGGACATCGTTAACAAGACAAAAGAAGAAAGAGAAAAAAGAAGAAATATATTTTATATATTTTTTTTTATTTTGAAAGTCATTGTGATGTGACTTTTTGCTATCATGTCCTAACCATAATTTTAATCGAAACACGGGAATGGTGACAACCATTAATTATGGTGCACTATTAAAATAAAAAAAATTGCGATATAAATTGACATTTGGACGGTAAAATGATAACTTACAAAACTTATTTAGTTAAGAAACTCGAGACATACGTTTTTATTTATTTTTCTAAAAAAAAGAATATTAATTGAAGTGACAGTTATAATCGCATCATGCCTAAGATCGATGTTTCATTCATTTTTTAAAAAAAAGAGGCTAATGACAAAAAAATTATTGATTATTGGTATATCTAATCTTAAACAAATAAATTTTTCAAAATAGCCAAATATTTTTATAATTATTAACGGGATTGTTTTATTAGAATACAAAACAAACTTTTAAATATTTGCAATTTTACAAAATGACATTTTAAAATGGTATTGCAGAATTAGTGAAGGATGTAAAGTAAGATATACCGACGTAATATTCCATTTATGTAATTCCGAGTGTCTAAGCTAACAGTACACATTGTAGAAAGCGATAAATCACTATTAGATGAGAACATAGTCAACTATTTCTGGTTGGGAAGCATTAAAACGCTATAGGATGCTTTAAGTAAACCAGTGTTTCTCAACCTGTAGGGAACGACCCCCTAGAGGGGCGTGATAACCCTATATTTTAGGGGGAACGAATACATCGAAAAGTCGAAAACACATTTTGACATAATAATAAAGAAAATACACATTTAGGCTGATATAATACACTTATAAATGTATCAGTATTCCACAATGGGTTTCATAATTAATTTAATAGTATTATGTTAAGAACAAGTCTAATAATTACCACTGACCCTTTGAGCATGTTATAAAATTATACACAAAATTCAATACTTATCTTGATAATATGTACGGTTTATAATTAAAGTCGTGTTGTAGCTTTACGTCAAAGTATATTATTATTGAATTCTTTACATTGTTATTGTATAAAGGGGGGGAGGGAAGATTGATGAAAATTATAATTGAAAATCGGGTTGCAAGTATAGAAAGTTTTTGAGAAGCACTGTAGTAAACGTAATAAAAACGCTATTTACACTAATCGCATTCTTGTTGCATCCAGATAGGATAGGCTTTACCCTACCCACTTCTCAGGTCAAAAAAAGGTTCCTTGCATTTTTAGATTTCTGTAAAAGATTCTATTGATTGTATATATGCCTCAAATATCTTTATATATTTATAGTTTTTTTTTAATTTTATTTTAAGTGTAATTTATGTGCAATTGGCACTTTAAAAGTAATGTTACATCCTCTCAAACTTTACAAACAGAAAATTAGAGTTAGAACGAACTGCGAGCTCCTATAACTGTTATCATTTAATTTATTTTCGATGTCTGCATCTACAATGAAAGATACTGATTCCAATGAAGGCTTTAAATCGTGAATATTAGTAGAAATTTGTGGGTGTGTTTGTCCAATATATGGTGGCCACTCCACTGACAGCATGCAACCGGTGTTAGTGTTGATGTGTGTGGTCCCAATTTGAATATTTTGTGGTAAGAGGTTAAATTTTATTTTCATGAATAAAGTTTTTTCTTAAAAAAAAACGCGGTTTGATGTCGTTTCATTTTGTCCGTCACAATTTTTTTTTAAATATTTTCATTAAAACAGCACGTATCAACTTCGAACGGCTTACAGCTTGAGTCCCAGCTACAAATTATATGTAGATTTGCGATTTTCTAGTTGTGTTCTGTCACCCTAAATATTAGATATATTATGAGCTTGGAAACTTATATAATAAGCCTCCGGATGCATTTGTATGGGCATTATTTTTATTAAGATATCTAGTTTTGTAGATGAATGCCTTTTTCTTCGATTAAATTCATTAATTTGTCCAGCTGAAAGGCTAATTGAAATGTTTTAAAATATATGTTCAATAACCAATTTTTATTTACTTACATACATATAAATTAACAGACGTTACAGTTAAAAATAATTATTCAACAAGAGAATCAAAATCTTATCGGTATATTTTATAGAAATACAAAAAGTAACTTATACCAACGAAAGATACTGATTCAAAAAATCCTCAAAACTCACAAATACTTACAGTCCGTACATCTTTAATGTTAAGCAAGATATATATCTTCATTTTTATCAGAAAAAGTTAGACTTTTTGATCAAGTAAACAGATTAAAATATTTATATATTTCTTTAAATATATCATATAATTCTTTGAAATAGTAATAAAATGAAATAACTTACAAATCTACATTTCACTTATAAACATTGATTTAGAAATCACATTGTAACTTGTTTCTCAACTAAATTTATGAAAGGAAACCAAAATATAAAAAAAACATTAAAAGTAATTTATTTCAAAAATTATTTAGAACATTTAAAAAAGTAAATTTTTATTCTAAAAACGGAAGCAATTAGTTCCATTGGGAAATAATACACTTTTTTCAGTATATTAAAAGAAAAAAAAATGCTTTGAGATGGTTTTAAAAAGGTGTACCTCATTACGGTTAACTGGGTTTTAAAATATTTTTGCTTCATCTAAATAATATACATATGTAACAAAATCTAATGAGAAGGATCTGAAGCTTATCCCTAGAGTAAATGCAGAAAAACATTCGGGAAAAAGATTTTCGAAACAAAATTTATTCTGCTTAAATACTTTTTTCTAATACATTTTCAATATTTATTTCAATATTTGCTTTCATCAAAGAAGTCAATTAGTTTCTGGATAAAGTTTCTTATAATCAAGAAACTATTTTTTTTTCTACTTTACAAATAAATAAAAAACCCATTGAAAAAATATGGAATCATCGAAATGAATGAAAAATTTACTTCATATCAATGTAAGATATAATCATAAAAAAGGCCACCTGAGATTGTTTTCGTAGCCAGTGGAGTTATTAGAAAATGTTAAATTGCATTTCTTGTTTAATTATAAGTATACATTCTTATAAAGAAAGATATATGAAAATAGCGCTATTTGAAGTATGTAAATGTTTTAAAACACTATTTTTTTATGTATCAGTATTAACAATTTTTGTAAATTTCGAAGATTTGTTACACTTGTGGCGGTGTGATATCTATATGAACTAGTACCAACACATCACGCGAAGACGATCGTTTTGGCGTGATCGATTAAGTACTCGCGTTTGGAACGGAAGGTACCCACAACGAGCCTTCCTTCCTTCATTGATGACCCTGGCCGTACAAAGGAACCGCACCCTTCACGCGCCGCAGTCATGGCGCCATCTATCCACCGCAAACACAACCAAGCCGTCAAACATTGATGCAAATAAGCCGTTACTTCTCGAAGTCGTCTCACACAAATGACGCAATTCTCAAGCCATCACGCTCGAATGACGTAACCCACCAAGTGACGCAACTGCTTACATGCTTGCCACGAATATGGTATCGTTTGTTCGCCTATTCGCCGAAACACTGGTAGAGGAGTATGTGGGGGTGTGATATCTATATGAACTAGTACCAACATCACGCGAAGATGATAGTTTTGGCGTGATCGGTTAAGTACTCGCGTTCGGAACGGAAGATACCCAGAACGAACCTTCCTTCCTTCAGACTTGTAATGCCGGAAAAGAAACATTATGCTTTTGTAAGCAATTATTAAACTTGAGTTTAATAATAGTATAATGATATCCCTTTTGTGTGAAGCCTTGACTATCTATACGGATTTTAGCAAATGTGAAGATGGTGGAGCAGGAAAGGGGATCTTCAATAGCAACTATGAGTGGGGAAATAAATTTAGTACCCTAAAGCCTAATTTTTGCTGTGTTTTCAAATCAGAAATAATAGCTTTTGGTAAGGCTATGTATTGCACCGTTACTACCAATAAATGCAATATTTGGATATTAACTGCCAGTAGCAGTGCTGTACAATATCTAAAGAATTGGCCGATAATTTAAAAAAACCTAACCAGGATATTCTAGTATTTCTCTCTGGACTTGGTCCTAGCGAATCAGTATGCCTCCAGTAGATTCCTTCCCAAATTAGGGTGTACCCAGTGCCGGTTTGTCCATTGGGTGCTTGGACTCTAGGGGTAAAGAAGATCCAGGATAAGCTGGACTTCACCAGATTTTCTGTTTATAAATTTCAATCCTCCAGTGCAGGGGGCCTGTAGAACCTTCACGCCCAGGACCCGAAACGAGCTTAAATCGGACTGGGTGTACGGTAACAAGCTGCAGATACATTTTCTAGAAATGGACATAATGTTCGAAAGATAAACTCTGCACATCTAACACCCCTTTGGAAATCTACTCCCTTCATGAAAGTAAATTACTCTCCACGTGGTGCCTCCCGCCATATTATAACTGGTATTCTGCTAGTCACCCAGGACTATCTCTATCGTACAATGACCCTAGGGTTTTCCAAACAGCGAGATTTAGAAGTGAAGATTTGAGACCTATGAAATTTCAGAATGGTGAAAGGATTTTTCCTCCGTGTTCCTGTCCCCTTTCTGACAGTTCTTCTCGCTTCTTGCTTGCTTAGGAGTCTTTAGAAGGAATTTGATGGCTGAGCAGGAGATGATTTTCGAGCTACTCATGCGATGAGGTTATTCGGATTCGGTGTAGGCTTCCTTACACCAGTGAGATAAGCAATTACAAACTTTAGTTTTTTTCTGTCCATATTATTATAATCCGAGCATGCATAATTGTAAAAATAAATATACTGTGTGTGTGATGTTGTAACAACTTACTAGAGGTTGTTGGTGTTTGGAGTTTTGAGCAAGATAAGTCATAGCAAGTTCCGAATTCAATTTTGTTTATCCATTTTTCTTAATCAAGACAACTAAATGTACTTAGTAGATAATTGGAAGAGCAATCGCACGCCTTAAGTCTACAAACATAAAAATATAATTTAATCAGCTTATACTCTTGGAGCTCTCTTGACTTCTGCAAGCTAGAATTCACTATAAATAATTTTTTTAATTATAGGAACATCTGCATGTAAATATAGTTCATAATATTTGATCTCTTTTAATCTCCAATTATCAATTATTGACTATCCAACGACTGTTCATCGACTAACTTAGCATATCTAAATACCAACGCTTAAATAGAGCAACACATTTAAATAAATCAAGTATTCTTTTCGAGAGAAAGTTTTCAACAGCACTTACATTTAAAAAGATTACTTTTAACCCAAGAGGATTATCAGAAGTTTCGCGGATAGACCCGTTACAATGTAAAATAATTTCAGTTAAAGCACAATGTTATATTAATTATGTTTGCCATAACATGGATCAAATAATATCGTGGATACATAGATTCGAAAGTCTGAATATATGCTTAAGACAAATTGTAGAACGAAAAAAATTGCAATTGAAACGAATCACATTCAAGGCATACAAAAAAAAAAATAAATAAAAATTCTTAAACATATTTAAAGAATGAAAAAATTAATTCATTCAATGAACAACAAAATGCCGTTTTAAAAAGAATTGAACTATCAATGATAATATTATAACATCTTTAGTATCGATAAAAATTCAGTTAAGAACTGTGAACAAAGAACAAATCTAGACTCGAAGCAAATTTAATATAAGAGTATCTTAAATGAGTATAAGTGAAGGGGTCAATTAACAATATAAATGATCCATTATTTGTGTGTCATCTTATAATGCATAATTTTATTAAGAACACTCATTTAAAAAAAGATTGCGACAGTTTTAATCCATATTTTATTTATAGCTCTGTAAAATTAGTGTCAATTTGAGGGCCCTTTAACATAGATAATTCCCTTTAAAAATAATTTCCATTTCGATTCTTTTTTTCGCGTAAATATCTTCTAAAATTACACATTATAAATTTTTAATTTTGCTTGGGTTTTAGATATAAAAAGGGTTACCCTAACGTGAAAAAATGCATGTTTTTTTTAAAAAATTTTTCTGCTCAATATTGTTTAAAAAGGTTTGTTACAGTTGCTGCAAGCACCAACTGTAAGAAATTATGAAGAATAGTGAACAAGCAAGATGCTAATATTTATATAAAATTGAAATTATTATTAAAACTTGAAAATCCAGCATTTCACGCACGCCACTCATGTAGTACCAGAAATGTTCAAGGTAAAATTTATAACCGGAAATCCCAGAGTCTTAATGGGTCATACATTAGTTTATGGTTTTTAAAAGTTTTGTAATTGTTTTTTTAATTTATAATTTTTAAGAGGTTTTAGGATGCAGTTGAGTATCGTTCCACCAAATTTCAACCCTACTCCCCTTTGCTTTTTTTTTTTTAAAAATTTTATATTAAGAGTTTCAGTGTAAAAGAAAGTCAAAGACAACGTCAAAAAATTTTCCCTTTTCGAAATATATTCAAAATAAAATAATTTTTGGCAAAATTTATTTAATTTCTTCCAATTAATTTATCAGAACCCCTTTTTTAAAAAAAATATTTTAAATTTTCCCTATTTCTGATAAATAGAAAGAACAAATTATTATAGAACATGAAAAACACAATTTTTGATGAAAACCCTTATCAATGATGGGAAGTACCTAATGTTAGTTATCAATAATAAGCGCTTAAAAACGTTGTGTTCTTATGTTTATCAAGAATAATATGAAGTAGAAACGCTTATGGGTATATAAAAAATATCGCAATGTAAGAAAACTACAATTCCAATATCATTTTGAAAGCAATCATAGCGATAAAATATAGCTTCTGCAGCAAGAAGGGCGATACTTAGGATTCTCATGTTTATAGGAAGATGTGATTGATGCTTGGAACTTCCCTTGATCCAGATACATTACGAAGAGGGACGAGATGTATCTAGGATTATTGTTGCAAGAGCAATTTAAACAATTATCAAAAAAGAAAAAAAATAGTATGTGTTTTTTTATTGCCCGGGTATTAATATCGAAACAAAAATTGTGTTTTTTTAATGTTTACAATTTATATGAAGATAATGTATATTAGTCCTACCAAATAAGTAATACAAATATTTTAATAAATACTGAAAACCTTTATTACTACTTGTATATCTTACAGTTGAAATAATACAGATAAATACATTACAAAAATTTTTCTGATTACATTTCGTATAATTTTAAACACATTTTCCTAGCATTTGCATTTTAAATCTGTTTCGGTTGACATCAGTAATATTTCTCATGAAATGTTACCGAATCTGTATGTTAAAAAATATTCTTTTCATTAAATTATTCTCTTTTAACCCTTTTGTGATACTTTAGTTTCTCTTATGTTCTTCGAAGTAATCGTTTGCTAAGTATTATGAAAGGCTCTCATTTATTAATATTAAAGAAAGAGTCGGGTTACTTGACTAGGCAGTCTAAAAAGAATTATTATTTGAATTATAAATTCATCAAGTAAATTACTATTTACAGTTTCTCAAGTGTTATATTTTAATTAAAATGTCAAATATAAAATTTCTTTTTGGAGTTTCACATAGTACTGCTGTCTGATCAGCACTTTTTAGATAGACTATTCTAAAGAAGTGTGTGTAAACAAGAAAGCTAAAAAAGTTTAAAATAATTCATCCATCACATTTATAACGCACAGATGACGGAGGAGATCAAAGTTGTTAAATTTTTAATATCACTTACTAAACTACAACCGATTAAAGCAACATTTTTCAAACTGTGGGGCGTGCCACCCTAGGGGGGGCATGATAACTGGACGAGGGGGACGCGAGTTTATTGAAAAATCAAAAAAAGATTATTTAAAGAAAATTAATTACTTACTGAAAGTAAACAAAATACATTCTGACATAATAAGAAATAAGATTAATATTTACACTGATATAGAACACTTATAAATGTACCAGTACTACAAAAATGTCTGCTTTACAATTAATTTAACTATACTAAGTTTAAACCAAAATTAATAATTACGGTTATCTCATTTGCTTGTTATATATAAAGTTATATACAGAAATTAACACTTATCTTGATAATTTGTAAGGTTTATATATAATACCACACACATACCTGCAGATTAAAATTTGTGATTCGCTCCCCAATGACTTCGTTTTCCCGTAGGCGTGCGTATGTGATGTATTGTGGAGGAGAAACGTAATAAATAAAAGGAATTCCTTCGCAAATACTGCCCAGGTCCTTTTATTGCATTCCAAAGCCTTCAGAATAATTTTGCAGATAGCATTGCTCAGAAAAGATTACTTCGGAAAGACGTATATGTACGTACGGGGCATTTAGCGCACCGGTTGAGCGAAAGTTATATATACGCCGGTGGCACTTAAAAATTTTAAGTCATATGGTAGCTTTAGCCTCAAAGTATAGTCTTATTGAATTCTATCTATTTATATTTGTATGGAAAAGAGGGGGAGGAGGAAAATTATGATTGTGTGATTATTAGGTACCATGTGTTGAAAGTTTGAGAAGCACTTGATTAAATATATGAAAGCAATGGCAACTTGTGAAAATAAATATCCTTTAATTAAGATTGAAAGATTATTATTGGCGCAAAATTAACGCTTCTGGTAAAAGCTAAATTAAATTTGATGTCAAAAGACACAAAACAGACGTATGGGATTCGTCAATTCTATGCATTAACTGCTTTTTAAAAAATATGTGTGGTGAACTTGTAGAATAAAGAGAACGTATAGAATACACTAAATATGGGCATATATATAGTGTATTCTATACGATGTTATATATATAAATATATATATATATGTAAGCATAATTAAATTAGATTAAAAATTAAATTCCCTATCTTGTACTTAACTCATATTTTTCATTTCCTCTTCAAGTATCAAACTAATTACCCATTTATTTCTTCCAAACATATGGCCTAGCCAATAAACATGTCTAATTCCAGATCGTTATATTTAATAGCCATAAATGTTGGCATTGACTTTCAAGTACAATCATAAAATATGCGATTCTTATACCCATCGGTGTTTTAAGTGCTAACCACTTAAAACACACCGTGACGTGTTTTTTCCTGCCTGATCTCAGCGTCAGAAGAAATGTACTAATTCTAGAATGAAGTCCTTTTTTAAAACTATGTCTGATTCTGGGTCAAAACATATATATATATCAGTGATTTTTGTAAGAAAGATAAAATTATTCAAGAGTATATAAAAAAGGTACATAAATCTATTAAAAAATAACAATACAAACACTGAATGAAATTCCAATAGAATAATGGATAAAAATAAAGGGAATATTTGTCAAAAATAAGTTTCTTTGCAGGCAGTGTTTATAAGTCAAACTCGGTGGCGCAGCAGCCAATAAGGGACAAAAACCACTGTGTCCAACTCAGTTTTTATGGCCTTGAACGCTGAGGTCCATGAGGAGATGTTCCGGTCAGATGGTCAGTCTGACGCAAAACCTCCGGTGTTTAGTTCCTAAGCAAGCTTGGTACTTATTTATGGACCCACTGCAGGGAGGAAAGGTGAGTTGACCTTACCCAGCCAAGGATTTAATCCCTCGATATGTGGTATGTAAGCGCAGTACGCTACAACTCACACTGGGCTTCATATGCGGTGTTTATACTGAATATAAGATATATATAAATATATCATTCGTTTTGAAAAGACAATATTTTCGAAAATATTACAGGTGCACGCGTGAGAGATATATGAAAAATTTCCCCAAATTCATCAAGTTTTTATTGTGTATTCCATCCCCTCACTCTTCAATTGCGCATCCCATTTCGTGACTACCTAAAGGATGAAGTTCCCCATCACTGGAGGGCTACGGTAGCCCAGTGGTTAAGGTATCGGATCATGGCAGGCATGTCATGAGTTCGAGCCCTGTACCACTAAAGACCCGCCGTGTAGGGCAGCGATGCACGTTAAATTTGTCGAGAGATGAAACGTCCTCCCGTTGGTGTGGTGTGGTAGTTAGGAGAGGGGGTGCCAGCTCAGGTGTCGTCCACGTCACTTGACCGTGGTTCAAAATTACGTGGTCCGTCGCCAAAAGCCCTCGTGTAGCTGAATAGTGCGACGTTAATATTCACTCACTCCCCATCACTGGATTGGGCGTATTCGTGAAATGACCCAGCTTTTCCCCTGGCCAGCTAGATCTCCTGCGACTTTTTAGGAGGTACTGCTGTGCTGAAAATTGACAGAACTATGCTACAAAATGTATGGAATGAGCTTGATTATCACCTGGAAGTGCGTAGCGCCATCAAAATGGCACCTATTGAACGTTTATTGAAAGTGTGTGAAATTGGTGAGTTTGTGGTTTTTATATATATATCTTTCACGTGTGTATGTTCAATACTTTTAAAATGTAGCCTTTTTAAAATGAATAAATTATTTATAATAACCCTGTATAACTGAATGTCTTACATACATCTATATGTTACAGAAAAGTTTTCCAAAAAAGTTACGAGATTATTTCAAAAATGTTATTAAATAATTTAAACATAAAGAGAAAAGCTTATCTTGTAGAACATCTCAATGACTCATGAAATAATAGTATTTTCTTGAACGTGTGGAATGTGCCTGAACAAAGGTATATTGGTACTAACGTATTATAACGTCGACTAATTTCGTGAAACAAAAAAAAAATTCACCAAATGCAGCAATATACGCATAAGGGTTGCAACCCTTCCCTCGCATGTTCGAAGACAATAATCATTAGGATGGAAGAATTTAGTCACGTGTTTTGAACGACAATGTCTTTTTGTTGGGTGAAATTAGTCGATGGTATAATACATAAGTACCGTTATACTTTTGTGAAATTAAGACAACTTGGTACCCCAAAAATGATCGGTTTATTGTTTTTTATTTAATATTATTATTTGCATTATTATCTTTCGATTGATATATTTTTTGTCAAGTCGGAAAGTTAGAAGTTGAATAAACCTTCATTTGAAAACAAACTAGGCAATTCAGCCACGCCCCCTTTTTTGAAAAAAAAGCTAAAAAAAAGCGTTATGATAAAAAAATTTATTTTATAAAGAAAAATAATAATTGTAAAAAAAGAATGTGTAATGTACAAAGCAGAATATTTCCGAGGCAATACAATAATGTAATTTTTCTTCTTTGTGAAATGTGTGCATGTAAAATTTTTGGATTAAGGCATTTTATATTAATAATTTCATAACTTCAGTTATTATTCCTGATATGTTTTTCATACAAATATAATACTTCAATATTATGTGAAGAAAAAAGCTAAACTTTCTGTCGTGAAAGAAAACAAATTTTTTTAAACATTTTTCTTGAACTTTCTTGTGCGCAATTAATACCTTCTTAAAATTGATCATTTATAAAAATGTATGGGTTGAAAAAATACGAAAAAGCAATATATATTTTTAATGAAAAAAATATAACTAATATCTTAAAGTGGTATTTTAAGTTTATTTAAGCTTATTATAATTTTTTTTTCAGAGTTATAACCTTTAAAGAGTGTTTTTCCTCAGTTTGTGTTTTTCGAAACATTAGTGCATTCAAAATGCTACTCCTTCCACAACTATTTACCAATCACTTCCATTTTTTCCCGTGTGTTTCATATAAAACATGTAACAAAATTAAGGATCCATTTTACTGTAAACTGAATATTTTTTTTTAAAAAAAAAAACTAAAATGTAAGAGATATTGGCTTTTTCGTTGATTTTTAGCATGCATATCAACATTTTATTTTTTTTTCTCAAAAACTAATTAAGTTATTGTAAAATCGATCTTTAAAGTTGTTTATAATATCTATAAGAATATTACTAAAAAATTCAGGTAAAAAAATTTATAATTACAAAAGAAGTAAGATTTTAAAATTTTCCAAATTTTCTTCAAAAAATTTAAATTTTGATATTTGTGTGAATAATATGTGAAAAATTTCATCAAGTATCATTTTCTCGAATACAAACATTATATAAAATGCTAAAATATAATTTTTAAATACTTAAAGAAAGAAAGTAGCTCAAAGGGACCACGTTCTCTTAAGCAAGAAAATACAAGGAACATCTGACGCTCTCTATATATAAATATATAGGACGTCAGGTGTTATATATATATATGACTACCCTTTTAACCTAAGAACTTATATTCATCACAAATACATTAATCGTCTTTATACTTCTAATTCCAAATCCACCACACAACAATAGGATTTCAAAGTCAGCATGTTAGTGCTATTGCTGTGAAGATTATATTATAACACTCTTCTCACAATTTACATTTTCCCACACACATCTTGAACATCTTACACATTTTAAATTTTCTACATTTTTGGGAACCAGCAAAATTAGAGACTCGCAAATTTTCATTATTGACAACCAACCAATTCATAGACTACCAAATTTGATTGTTATCTCTCTTGGTATGTATCTTTGCTGGCTAGTTTAAAAGATGCGTTAATATATATTGAGGTTTTTTAACTCAGTGAATAATAGCTTTCCATTAATTTCAAGACTCTTGGCTCTCTTGGAAAAAGCTCTGTGAGTAGAAATTTTATAAAATTCATTTTTAAAAATACTTTTCTTACGCAATGGATTAAGGAATTTTTTCTGCTTAAAACTTTAGGGTAATTTGTTGCTGAATTGTAGTCATTGGTTTTATCACACTTTCTGTGAGTTTTTTATATACTTTGAATTTTTGTTTATTTTATTTGGTTTTTCCTACCGAGTTGCAAAGGAGGAAGGTAGGCGCCTTCAAACTAGTTTAACCTCACTTATTCGGTTCTAAGTCCGAAATTGCTTTCTAACTCGCTAAGTTCCTTTTTGTAGTTCCTTTTTTTTTCCCCTGTAAATTCGATCTTCATGTTTTGCTTTTATATTTTTATTAGATTATTCCATGCTATGTTCTTTATTATTTCTTGTTTTTAATATATTATATAAATTTCTTTCATATAATAAATTTCTTTCTCGCTAATCATTTTTTTAGACTTAAATTGTAGGTTTAAGTATTAGATTACACTCAGCAGGTTTAGACATTATTTCTTATTAATTAATTGAATTATGTGACATTATTTATGATGAAAATCTATTGTTTTGTTTAAGAAATCCAATTCCAAGAGAAAAAAAATTCCATGGCCAAATCGAATGTGTACAAAATATAATTATATATTTTAATTTAAAATTTAAAAAGAAATCGTTATTCGCAATGTGCAAACCAAATATTTAACCTATCTGTTAGTTAAAAATTTCAGAGAATTTATCATCACTAGATTAAGAAAGAAAAAATTATTTTGCTCAAATTATTAGAACAGAAAATGCTTATGTAAGAAGTATCAAGAAGCATGAAACACAGGTATTTTCTTAGAGCTGCTTACTTTCTGTGTGAAAATTTTCAAAATATAGTATTTGATCTCATTACGAAACTCTTAACTAAAAGGAAAATATATATACCTTTTTCTCCTTTTAAGTACCGCTTAAAGTCCCTTTGATCTTTGTTTAAAAATTTCATTAAGCTTCTTTAAACTTCCCTTTTAGTTTTATTAAAGAATTTTTTTTCCCTTTTAAAGCGCCTATTTTATAAAAAAAGTGTGTCTTATGTAAAAATAAAATTGCGTTAGGGTACTTTAGTTTACTTTTAAATGTACATACATTTAGACATTACTTTCCTTAAATTAATATTAAAATAATCGATAAATTGAAATTTTTGCGATAATATTTATACGCATAACTTTAAATAGACCAAACTTCTGAATAAGCTACCGCTTATTAATTTTGTTAATAATAAATGCGGCAAAAATGTGCCATTATACTTTTTTTTAGATTTTCTTAAATTGTATTTATGGTGGATAAATAATATATAATTACAAATTTCAAATAAATTAATTTTTTCGTTATCTTTGTTTTACACGAGTTTTGTATTTCTATATGAGCTTCAACATATAATTTATAATTAACGCATTGGAAATAAATTTTAAAAAAAGGAAAGTGCTATTTTTTTTTTTAAAAAAAATTGATAAAGTTTTAAAAAAGAATATCATCGGGCTTATTTTTGCTTACCAAATAATTGTTAAATAAATTAAAAAATATTTAATTGTTGTTTTCCATACTTTTTGAAGTATTCCGTTACCTTTTTTTTTATTTTCGGGGAATTGTTTACAAAAAATGCTCATAGAAATAAAAAATTGCATATATATTACATAACATAGATTATTTAATTAAATTTATTCTAGAGTTCCTTAATAAAATTATACAGTTTATTATAAATTCCGATAAAGCAAGTTTGATTTACCTTTCCTTAAATGCGATTTGGGAAAAATTTGGAGATTGTAATACAAGCTGATATTCACCTTCCCCCTCCTCTTTATATTTTATAAATATATATCATCATACGTTTTCAGTTTTTGTATTGTGTATAGTTACTTTACAATATCTTTAAATAGTTATGTCTTTGAATTATTTTCCTTACAATTAAGATAAAATTAATCTTCAAAATTTGTAATAGTTACTTATTCAGTGGCGCAACAGCCCATGAGAGCCAAGGCCTACTGTGCCCATCTCAGTATACGGAACCTTGGGCGCTGAGGTGCATGAGCAGATGCTTCGATCATGGGATCGGTCTGTCACGATCCCCTCTCCCCCAGTGTTTAGAAACCAAACACACCTAATACTCGTTTATCTACCCATTGAAGGGATCAAAGGCTGACTAGACCTTGTCCAGCCCAAGATGGGAACTCCGGACATGTGGTGGGGAAATGTGGAACACTACCACTCAGACACTGGGTTTTATAAAATTCGTATTAATAATGTCTATTATCTAATAAAAACACATTAATAATCTGAAATTTGCTTCGGTGATATAATCAGCACTTAAAATTTAAAAAAAAATTTGCAAACTGTGTACATTGCTGTAATATATAAACTAGAAACAAGTAATCCATAAGACTATACATTTACAAATACAAGCCTTGTTAATATTTATTACTATTAAGACCAATATTCCCTCAAGGGTTCCGGTAAAACCCCCGCCATTCTAAAATGTTTTTTTGCCTTGAACATTCTCAAAAGTCGTTTGAGTCGTTTTTTTAAATATACGGTTCAACCGCTTTTGAGAATCTTACCTGAAGGCAAAAATTTTGCGTGCATTTTCAAAGCATCTCTAGAGGGCGGTTTTAACGAACCCCTGAGAACAAAAAAAAGGGATATGAAAAAACCTACAGTGCCAAAGATAAAAGAAATTGCAGTTCAAGAGACACAACAAATGTAGATACAAAAAGAGTCTTTTGACTAAAATGGAGACCTATTATGATTTGTAGAGTTGTCGCTGAATTAGGCCAGTGATTTAGGGTTAAGCAATGATTTATGGATCCACCTTCCTCGCGCAGTAAAAATTTTCGTAATAATAGGGAAAAACAGAGCCATGCTGAAAAGTTAAGACAATTCTAACGCACGTGGAGGATAAACCAGAGAGTAAAGTAAAATGAAATGAATAAAGGAGAACAATAATGTCTCTCTGATAGAGGGAAAAATAAGACTAAAATTATGTAGAAAAAATTAGGATATGAAAAGGTACATGTAATTATGAATCTGAGAATAAGTGCAGGCAATATATATTGTATTAACAATTTAACTTTAAAATCATTACCAAGTGAAAATAAATATATCTCAATTGATGCATCGACTCCCTTTGCATCAAAACTTGATGAGGCTGTATAAAGTTGATGCATATAAATAAAATTCCTTCATAATTAGCTATTAAAAAGCTCTAAATGAGTGAGAAACTTGGTCTATTTATCGGGTAAACAAGTCTTACAGCATTTTAAAGCTCTAAGGAAGTTCCTTCATAAAAAATTCAAAAACATTCACTGTATTCGACAAATATGGATGTACCCTATTAAAATACTAAAAGACCAGTGTTTCTCAAACTGCCCCCCTAAGGTGCGATAAACCTTTTGGGGGGCCCCGAGCATATCGGAAATAAAAGTTTAAAAAAATTATTTACTGGAATGAAGTAAAAAAAAATTTTTCTGACATAATAAAAAAAAATTTACCTGATAAAATTTATATATATCATCTGCGATATTACGTCAAAAAAATAAAAGCTTCTACTTCAAAACCTCATTATTTATCTTTGAGATACTATAACCAAAAAAAAAACTTTTTATTTGATTTGCAGTAATCCCATAATAAAAGGTTTTTTTTTTAACGTGTTCTTTTCAGAATTTTAAAATACTACTCTTTCAGAAAAAAAAAACAAAACCCAGACCCATAATAAAAAAAATTTTTAAGGAGAAAAAAATTTCATCACTGTTATATTATTGAAATATTGTACATTAGCTGTAGGCAGAGAGCAGAATGTATTTGCAGCGGTTTGACCTTCGAACTTACTTGTACGGTTAGTTCGCCCCTTCTCTTATGTTTTTTTTTTTCATTTGGGATATTGAAAAATGGCTATTTCTGCGGCTTTTTTCCTTGTAAAATATTTTTTATGATTTCTGGAAAACCCAAGAACCTTTGAAGGATTATTGGCCAAGATTTATTTTTGAGCATTCCCAAACATATAAAGCATAATGAAAAACGTTTTTTTTTTTAGAGCATCCATATTGTATTAAATACCCTTTTAATCCGGGAGCGGTCACGCCGGCACTGAGCGCACGAAATCGGTAATTCTGTGACAAAACTTTTTTAAATTTTTACCAAGGGCCCCGACACTATCCTCCTTTTTGACAGTTTTAACGTGAACTTAAACATATTTGTCCCATATCTCCCTTTTTTTTTGGGAGTGACAAAATTTTTTACAATCTTAAGGTACTTTTTTTGGCCCAGGGTTCCCGGTGCGATCATTTTTTTTCCAAAAAAATTTTTTTTGTGTTCATGCTCATCCCCACCCTATGAATAACTTAGTGACTTCGACTGCCTTGTTGTACGACTTATTGTGGGTTTTGGAAAATTTGAGCGGGTAAATGTTTGGTAAATGACCCAGAATATATTTTTAAAAAAAATGGGCATCTTTTTGGATCTCTATTAAAAGATGTTAAAACTGAAAAAAAAGGGATGAACCTGCTGAAATAATGCATATTAAAGTAAATTTGAAAAAGCGATGAACAGGGAAACGAAGAAAAATTTTCAAATGCTACCAAAAGAACCCCATGAACTAAATTTATGAAGCTATAAGTATCGAAGACACACTTTGTTTTTGTAAAAAACACACAAGCAAGAAAAAAGTTCAACACAATGCTATTTGTTCGAACATAAAAAGGACTGAAAAATTACAATAATTTTAGAAAAAAAATTTTGACATTTTTGCCTGCAAATAACATTCCTGTAATGTTAGCGAAAATTTCTGTGATTTTTGTCTTTTTTTTTGGGCACGCACAGTTTTTAAAAATTTTAGTTCAGTTTTCTTGGATTTTTTTTTAGAATTAGCAAAAAAAAAACGAAAAATCTTTGAAAAAAGGTAAGTATATTTTCTCTTAAGTAAATTATTCACTAGAATTACGATTTTTTTTTGTACTATAAAAAAAATTATGAAAAAAAAAATTGGGGGGGACTTAATAACCCCCTTCACCATCAGTATCAGTGATCACCTGCTGCCCGGGGGTTAAAAAATGTTGAAGACTTTTCGCTTTAAAATTTTAAAAAAAAATACAATTATTTTTTTCATCAGGTGTATGTTATTGTTCATTATTCAACATCAATTCTAAATGCTTTAAATTTTTGAGGCTTAAAATTACAGTTCCTTAAAACTAATTATAATTTGAGCAATCATTAAAAAAACATTTTAAAATTTGTAAACATTGTCTCGCACTTGGCTTTACTTTTTCCCTTTCAAATTTAGCGATTATATCAATAATGTTTTTTTTTTTCTTATAAATGAACTCGTGCAAAAGGGGGGTAAATTCAGCCGGTATACTTTTTTAAAGTATCAGTGTGCTGCACAGGTATTTTATAACTAATTAATTTAAAACTTTAAAATTTAAAAACAAGTTTTTTTTTTAAAAAGTATTAGGGCTTCTATGGGCTTGTCTTGCAAAAGCAGAATGCTTATGATTAGAAAAAATGACCCTCTGATTTCTTTTTTTATATTTAGCTGATATCTATATTTTTTTCTTCCCAGCAGCCACCGCATTTTTTTTAATATGTTCCCAATTTTAAAAATTTGAAAAAAAAAATAACATAATGATTATCCTTTTAACTTATTTTTTTTTTTTGCCAAAAAAATAACATATACAAAAATTTTAAAATTTTGTTATTAATTTGTACGGTTTTTTAATTAAGATCGTGTATTGTAGCTTTAGGGGGTCCAAAAAAGTGCATTATTATTGCATTCAGTAATTTATTAATGTAAAGGGGGGCATTTATAAAAAAGGGGGATTAAAAGGGGGCGCCAGTGCTGAAAGTTTGAGAAGCACTGCTATAGACTTAAAATCTGAATCTCTTGAGCATGTAAGAATTCAACGACAACCGTTTTCACTTAAAATTTCTCATGGCTCTCTCTGTATTTTCTTAATGCGTTATAATATGTAACTCTGGACAAATGAAAAATTCAAATTTTATTCAAAAGTCAACGATTATCCAAATCTCAAATTCGATGCACACATCCTTGTAGTGGATGTATCTTCTATGTACACTGTCTTATTTTATATAGAGAAACATAGAAATCTGTAAGATGATTGAAATTGCTAACTGTGTGCATATATAGAATAACATTATAATAACAAAAGTATTAAACATTTGTCTGAGTTTAAGCCTACAAATTACTATTTGAGCTACTAAATCCCTACAATTTGAATTGATATTATTCATTTTTTAAATTGAAAAATATTTTTAAACGTCTTATTGCGAGCAATCAAATCTGTTTTGTATATCGAGTATGTTTCATATGAATAAGATTGTGCTTCATGTTTCTAAGGCACAAACAAGTAACCTCAAAAATATTTTATTTTTAATATTACGTTTTAAATGGGACTCAAACATTACAGTTATATTTCATTGTATTTATTCGAAGTAGAAACACAGGCAACGAAACATTAAAAAAGACAGTGAACTATTCCAGGTGCTGTGGTATTTAAAAAAACAGTTAAATTGAGAAAAATATTAAATAATTTTTTAAATTCTCTTAATCTCGAAAAGTGTTTATGTATAATTACAAATTGTTTTTTTGTAATTATATAAAGTAACAATAAAGCAAGTTATATTTATATTTGATGAGTAAAATGTCAGAGTTCATACATTTAAAATTCCCACACCTAAAAATAATTATACCCCATATTTAATATCCTGTTATAGGAAAATTATATAATAACAGAGAAAATTACAGTGAAGAATTATACTTTTATATTCGTATATGATGATAATGTTCTTACTAAATAGTTTGCGTCATTAACGTCAGGAGTCTCTAAATTCATTGACCGATGATGATAATACGTTAATTATGTATTGTAATCTAAGATAATTCATTTGAGATGATAAATATTTTCCAGTGATTTACTATAGAATTTCAAATTTGCAATATCCTAGAAGTCACAAAGGGCTGATATGTTCCTTATTAAGATGTGATCCAATTAACGGCATAGTTTGTTCGAGCATGGCTGATCAAAATCCGTTCAAGCGATGTATCGCGGAAGGTCTTAATCGAATAATTTATTTATTCCAAGCCCTGAAAGGTAGTTGAAGTTAGCCATTTGTAAGAATCGCTTCTCACTTTTGTATATTATGGCACTGGAAACCAATGGACCACAGAAAATGCCATTATTTCTTCAGCTTTTAGCGATTCTTTTTATCGCAACCCTTTGGCCTTTGTAGTGCCTCATGTGTTGCAATCATGGGATTGCTTTTTTTTTTATTCTTTTGTTTTCTGAAGTGATTCTTTTGTACTTTTATAGTACGTTGTTTCTTTTTCGGCACTTATAAACTTTTGCTACAGATTAATCAATTTTTAAAAAAAGTATTAAAGAACGTTTTTTACAAAAATTTAGAATGTAATTTTTTGCATTAATCTTCAACATGAATGCCTGCAACATTGTAACAAGCTCATATTTAATAATATCAATGTAGGAAACCTGACTTAGTAAATAAAAGATGTATGTAAAATAACTTTACAATGAAATATTTGTAGTAGTACTGCAATATACTTGTTCCCTCTTGCTTTGTTACAAATTGTAGTATATTAAAGTTACGCTTATAGAATAAAAATGAAAGAAACTGACATATAATGTACACAACTGTAATTTTATAAAATGCATCTTTAAATAACACAACTCACTACAATGGTTAGAAAACACATTGGAGCTAAAGAAATTTACAAAAATGTTATGAGAAATCAATTTTAACTTAAGCACTGAAGTTAAGAAGAAAATAAAATAAAATAAATAACTTAAACATCTTTTTGTTAAGGGTAACATGTATGCTTAAAGTATCACTACTATCAAGCCGGTCAACTTCGATTATTTCTGTGATTTTACCGACATTTCTACGAAGAGCCTGCCTGTGTGAGGTGCATTTTTAACATCAAAAATGCCTCAAAGGAATCGACGAAACGAAAATTGCACGTAAGCAGCTGTTACACAGTATCGGCACCGTAAACACCATTCCCAATTTCAGCCATCTGGCTTGCATTTTTGCCTTTGTCAAAGAAAAAAATGTAAAACGTACCAAATTTTCTCTTTGTTGACTTCCATTTTTAACACCCTGTAACTCACTTCTGAATGGACCAAATAAAAAACAGCAAAATAATTTTTAGTGTAAAATGTCACCTTGACAATGAACATAAATTTGATATTTTTTATCGATACTTCACGAGATATCAACACTACAGCCATCTACCGAAAAAATAATGGATTTCTTTTTCCCCAACCTAATATATTTCAGAAATTGCTACACTACTGGTGGTTAAAATTACAATATCAGAGATAAAATCAAATAAATATTTTCCTATTGTACGTATACAGCATAGTGGTAAGAAACTATTATTAAATTTTTTGGTCATTTTCTGGTACACAGGATTCAAAATAGTACACTCAGCTGCCATCTGTGGCAGCAAAAATGTACCAACCATTCCATGCTGCTTCAACTTTATGCCACATTTCCTCAATCGTAGTGCTTGGAAAGCGCTAACGGCACAGTCTCTCCACAATCCCATTTTCAATCTGTTTGAGATTCGGAAAACTGGTAGAAAAGACAACAGTCAAATGTCCTCTGTATTGAAGTAGGAGAAGAGATATGCATTCCTCCGACATTTTGTTAAAATGGTGATGTCACAGAAGTCTCAAGCCTCATGATCCAAGAAATGTAACGCTGGCTATTTAGATTAAGTCTGTCATGCAAACAATCTGTGATGCTCCAATTGTTACAACTGAGGTATTTCAAAATAAGACTTCATTAGATAAATGAATTTTTCCTTAATAAAAATTAGGAATTACTATACCCGAAGACAATCATAAATATATTTCAACCGCGAATAAGAGTAATTAAACATTTTTCGTAATTTCTGAAGTCATAGATATGTGCATCACTGAATTTCACGTAAGAATTTATTTAATGCGACTCTCAATTTTGATCTCACTAAACACTTAATGTAGAATTAGACCATAATAATATAGATTAGAAAATAACGTGTATTTATGCCTAAAAAAATATGGTGTTTGCTAAATTTTGGAGGTTTGAACCTATGCAGCTAAACCCTAATAATAAGTTTCAGTTTTAAAGGCTATGATTTTTTTAAATTAGAGTGTCTAAGTTCAACAAATAAGTCAGAAAATCATACACATACCACTCTGGAAACTACACAAAACGAACCTTTCTAAAGACATCAATCAATGTCAAAAAGGAGTGTCCTAAATCGGTCGTGGTAATACTGCTTGTTTCGAGATGTTGTTTATTTAGAAATTTTCGAGAAATATGATGCATTTATGTACAAAGTAGTGTTTTGTAATTAAAAAGATACATATTGGATCTTTGACTAAAGTATATAAAAATACAGAAAAATTCGTTTTTTAAAAAATAATTTATATTAGTTTGATTTATGTGTTGATGTAAGAGAGAGAGAGTTTATGTTTCCTAAGCTCACAATATTTTTTCATCTTATGATGAAATATTTTAATATTAACACGATTTATTAGTACAGATAACTGCCCTCGACTAAAGAAACTCAGTTTTTATTTACCTAAACTAGCGTTTCTCAAACTGTGGTTCGCGCCCCTTTGGGGCGTTATATCTCTACAACGGGGGTGCGAGTACATTGAAAAGTTGAAAACGAAAGATTATTTAAAAATTAATAATTTAGAGAAAGTAAACAAACAATTTCAATTTAACAAATTTCACAGCTAGCTATATAAAGCCAACATAATGTTATTGAAGCATTTTTCATGGAAGGAAAATGATTTGAAAACATATCCTTCTCTTACTTTCTTGCCAACAAAATTGTATTTAAGCCTTTTATTCTTATTAATAATATTATTAAAACAATTTTATATTTATTTTCCAATCCGGCATTAAAATAAAATAAAATTTAAAAAAAACCCATCTGTACGCTTTTTTTTTTAAATCACGATTCTGAATGTGCAGTTACCCACCTTAACGTTTTTATTCAAATAAGTTTCTTTCAAATCAGATTTCTGAGAAAAGCTGGGTATTTATCTTAATTGAAGAGTCATCCTGATGAGATACCATCTTTTTTCTTCAACATCTCTCACACTTTTTCGAAATGCTTCTGCCTTACGCTTGACAAGACTTTTCTTCTTTTTCGGATAATAGAGAAGCTTTTGAAATCTGTATCTAAGTCATTTATTACGTTATATCTTTGAAGAACAGATGATGCGATCGCAGCTTCTGCTCTAGCAGGGACTCCATAATGATCGCTGAACAATGAAATTATTTTTATACTGTTTTTCACTAGTTACGGTATATTTATTCGTGCCACATAGGAGGCTTAAAATAATAGTAATTATTAATATTATTATCTGATAGATACTGGAGTTTGATTATAGATATTAGAGCCACCGCTATTTGTAGTTTTTCGGTGCTAATATGTTCCGGTTATTAGATTTTTAGTTTCATTCTTTATACTTTGATGACCCTGAGACTCTGATTTTTCTTTCAAGCAATTTTGCTAATTTCTGAGTTTGTTACTTAAGTCGAACGATCAAATGTTCCCCTACAAATGCTTATTCTGAAGGAAAATCTAACAAAAGTCTATTAAAGGAACTTAGTTGACTGTTAAATAAAAAAAAAAGAACTGAAATGCTTTCACATAAGTTTAGATAATTTAGGCGAAAGCATTCCATGACAGAAGAACATTTCCATGTTACTACATTAAAGAGCAGACCAGGTTTGATTTTGAAGATATCAGATTTTCTTATTAATCAAATTTGTTTATATCGTAAAAGCAAGACTTTCTTAATTTAGAATATTTATTATGATACTTATTAGCTGTATTAATATGTACTTCAAAGTCACAAGAATAGAAACGCCCTTCTCTTTTTATGCAATAAAAAATGGTGAAATTTATTAAAAAGGTTATTTTTAGAACGCGCACTTCAATAGAAAAACGGTGTTTGCTAATTTATTGCTGAATTTTTGCGAGTGATTTTTTTTTTTACTTTTACAGCCTACAGCATCAAATTAATCTTTAGCCCATTCAATAAATAATAAATAAGCTAAAATAAATATTTTTTCATTCGATTCGTTACATTGTTGCTTTTCCCCTAAAAAAAAAGCAGAAAGAAGATAACATGCGATGGTTTTCGAGTTTCATTAACGTTTAAACAAATTTGGGCTTTGTGCTCTATTGAATTCTTGCATTTTTTAAATCTAGAATTTTGAATTACATAGAATCTATTCTAACTTATTATTCTTTTATTTCGTATTTAGGATTAAATTATTACACTTTAACTTCATTCTTTTCGAAGTATCTAAAATATAAATACTGGTGAAAAGAACTATGAAATTCAGAAACGAATATGTCCTCAGTAAGAATTGTAGAGAAGGTTTTTTCTTCCGTTTTTTCCTTCACAGTTTTTGTGATAGTTAACCTGTTTTTTTTCTTGCATGGTGTGACGAACCCGATCTCTTCCCCCTATTTTCTAACAGATCCCTTGCCCCTTGACGACAGACGTTGCCAAAATTCCAGGCATTTCCCTAATTGCTGGGAAGGAATTTCGTAACCGGGTGGTCGAGTTTCGGAACCTTTTTTTTTCCAGCTGACCGGACTGTCAAAAAGAGGTGCCTTAAATTTGTGTATTCATTTTCCCGCGATTTGGTGACGACGCCGCGTCTGAGAAAGCACAAATGTGCACCCAGCCTCGGCGCCTCTTGGACTAGTGAACAGGAAACATGGCCAATTTGGCGCGGCAGAAGGGAAGAGATCAAGGGAGCCAAGACCGGAAGGCGGCAGAAGAACAAGAGGGGTTTAGGCCGAAAAAGAGATCAGAGAGTGGATAAAAGATGGGAGAGAGTCCGGACGAAAGACTGGATTTTTGAAGGGAGCCGTTCGGACGTCCCTTGAGCGATAGGAAAAGCGATAACGAGCCCGCGAAGTACAGCAGTCTCCCTGCTTGGAAGATCAGGGAACGGGAGAGAGTGCGAAAGAGACTTGAAGTCATTACGGACCCTTTTTTGCTATTGAATTATAAAAGATATACCATTTTATTTATTTATTTATTTATTTATTTATTTTGTTGATGATTTTCATTCTGAAATAAATAGTTATCCAAGAGCTGTAAGAAATCATTACAATGGAATCATGTTCCGATTAGAATTTTTTCCACTTAATATAACCAGTTTTTGTGGTATTGCTTACATTAAGTTTAAGAAATGGCAATGTAAGGCAACAATAGTGCTTTATCTTTTTGTTTTTCATTGATACTTTTTTAAAAAAAAAATGAAGCCAAATTTTAAGAATATTTTATATTAAATATATACAGAATCTAGGTAAAATGCATCAAATTTTGTCAATGTCTCTGTAAAAACCCTTACATCTTTACTCCATTTAATAACATTCTACTTATTGATTAAGTGAAATATTTTGATTTAAAATGTTGAGAATATTCAACTACATTATCTCCAATTACGAATTTCATTATCTTCATTCCTTTGTCTTCAGTAATGGAACTTAAATATTTTAATGAAGAAGAGACATAATGGAATCATTGTATTATTTCTGAATTAATTTTGAATTTCAAATGCATCTGAACTTTCACTTTACAATAGTCTGAAAATAGTTGTTATACAATTTTATCTTTAAATACAACCAGTCACATACATCATGCTCTAAATTTTGACACTTTTGAAAGCTCCAGAAATTAATTTTAGTTTTCCATTTAGGTTTCGAAAGAAAATTAAAATTTTCGATCAGTGTTTTAATGAAGTGACACTAAAGTTGATTTATTATCCTTGTTATCAAAAAAGTGTTAAACCTCAACCATACAGAAGGGAGAAGAATGACGTATCGAGTTATACTAGTGCTAACAAATTTATAATTTAAATGAAAATATATAAATTATTATTTTGCCTCTAACAGAAAAGTATTATATTAAAATATTGAGATAAACATATAAATTTAGTATTTGTAGTAAAAGTATTTTTGTTTATTTTTAATGACACTGCTCCTCCCAGTTTACTATCAATGATTTTTGTTTACTAATCATAGCATTCAAAAATTTATCCTGAAGTTCTTAGTGGTTTTAAATAAAGCTTAGGATAGCGTTTCTCTCTCAAGCTGTTGGGAGCGCACCTAGAGGGGGTGTAACAACCCTACGAAGGGAACACGATTACTCTGAAAAGTCGAAAACAAAAGAGAGAGATTTAACGAAATTATTAACTTACTGAAAGTAAACAACTAAAATACATTCTGACATAAATAATAACATACACATTTACACTGATATAATACTTTTATAAATGTATCAGCACTGCGCAATGTATTTTACAATTAAATAAACAATACTAAGTTAAGAACGTTTAATAATTACCTGTGACCCCATCGGCTTCTCATATATAAAATTATTTACAAAAATTAACACTTTTCTTGATAATTTTTACAGTTTATAATTAATTCCTTTCATAACGATTAAAAATTACGTGATTCGCTTCGTACTGCCACCGTTTTACACGTAGGTTAGCGTATGTGGTATATCGGGGGAGTAGAAAATTAACGAATAAGCAAATCCTCTGAAATAAGTAAATCCTTAGCAGACACTGTCAGGGTCATTTTATTGCTGCACAGAAAAATCGCATTTCGAGAAAACGTATTTATACGTCCGGGGCTATTAACGCTTTGGCTGAGCGAGACGTTTATATAATAAAGTAGTAGCACTTAAAATGTCGTATTGTAGCTTTAGTTTCAAAGTATTCAAAGTATAGTATTATTGAATTTTATACATTGTTATATTGTATGGGGGGCGATGAAAATTATGATTGAAAAATGGGTCGCAAATTATGAAAGTTTGAGAAGCACTGGCTTAGGGAGTTCAAGTAATTTTTTTGTATCATTATGATGATGATGTCTTACAATAGCGCACACAGGAATTTTTCTAGAGAGGGGTTGGCAGGGTCGAAAGTCCAATATTCTCGTATCATGCTCCAATACGCCACCCAACATATTCTTTTGATTTTGTCGATTTTCGAAAACGAGTAACAGTAAAAAGTTAATTATTGAACGAATAATTTGGATTAATTAACAAAATTAATTATTAATATTTAAGTAAATTTTACGTACTGTATATATAGGATTATAATCAATCGAAAAAAATCCCCATCAATGGCTTTGGGGGAGTCTGGACCCGAAAACCCTTACCCCCTCTTGTGTGTGCCACTGATGTCCTAATTTATGAGAAAATAGGAATGAGAAAACTAAAATAGAAATGAATTTTAGCCATTTCTGTGAGATAGAACTTTTTTTTTCTTCATATACCACAAATTAGTCTTACATTGGTCTACATTTCTCTTTTTACCTCTCGTGATGATTAATTGAATCCATTGTCCTCCATTTTCTGTTAATCTTTTATATTATTTCTTTTCTTTTTCATTAATTGATATTTTCATAGCATGAACAAACTTCCTGTATCATCAAAGAAGAGGTTGTTTTAATTTTTTTAGACTTATTATATATATATATAAACATTTAGTTTTATTTTTTATGTATTTATATTTTATAAGATAGACTTGATGATAAAATGAGATAGAGTCCGTAACTTCCTGGAAGGTTTATTTTTTTACACACAAAACAAAGTTTTATCCCTAAAGGGCTCAAATATAACATTAAACGTGCATTTCAACTAGTTGTCAATATTTTTAAGTGTACACACTGGAAAATTGAAATTTTACTGAATTTCATCGATACATACGCATTTATACCATCGGTCACTATCACCAAATAAAAAAACCCTCGCTAATTTAAGTCCATTGCCATCAACCTTATTATTGGAACTTGTGCGGAAACGATGAATTGGTTACATATTTCGTCATCTGGCAATGTCTTTTGATTTCACAGAATTTGTCCACAGTAAAAAAAGAAAGTATCACATTTCATCTAATCTCTTAAACAACATTTTTCTATTTTCTAAAAAAATATTTAAGGTATCCGCCTACGCGTTCGGAACCGTGATTAAGCAAAAGCTTATAAGTAGATAGTATTGTTACGAATTTTGTGTAAATAGTGTAAATAATTTGTATTTGAGTGTTTAATGCATTTATATTGCTCTGTGTTGTGTTTGTTGCATGTTAAAATTGTACCATTCGCAAGCAATGCAGCCTCCTTACTTTATAATTGCGATTCAATGAGAACTTGGCGAAATCTTGGCGGTAGAGCCAAGTTGGCATCATTTTTGGATACCAAGTTGGCGGCCAATTTGGCGTCATTGGCGACCATGTTGGCGAGTTCGGAGCCCTCTGGAATCTTCTAGAAAGTAGTAGATCTCTCCACTAGTGTCACGTTCAATGATACGAGCAGTTATATTTCTAGAAGTTTCTGTCACGCCTATAAGAAAAGATGCTCGCCGATACGGCGATGAGTCTGGATTAAACCAGCGAGTAGTGAGGATTGTTTTGACTAGCGATTAGCTCGATTGTGCTTGGGAATAATCTTTACGTACGTGTATTTTTAAACACCGATTATTGTGTTTGATTGCTGTTGAAGGTGTGAAGACCTTCGGATATTTTGTCTGTGAATATTGCTGCTGAATCTTGTGTTTAAAGGATTGGATTTTTAATAATAAATTCGCATCACTATTAAAGATCTGTTTATTTCCTTTGTGCGACTGTGTTTTGCATAAAATCCTCGAACCCTCGGATCTGAGTAGCAATATTTATGAAATTTAGTGTCACTTAGATTAGAAAATGTATATAAAATTGATTTAAGAATATTATTTAAATAAAATATTATTTAAGTACAATATTTTGACAAAAATGAACACAGAATGACCCATTTTCAAAATAATCTCCTTTTGTGAAAAATGCTTCTATTATAATAATTTTTTTTCCTGTATATAGCTCAGACCTCTATGCAGAGGCTCAACTAGAATTTTTGAAATATATAACTTAGAAGGGGGTTTATCCATGTCTTAGGACAACAGAAGGGAGAAATTTTAAGAAAAAAACTCCGATGATTATTCCAATGGGTTGTAACTCTGAAAATAATATGAATTTTTGAAAAAAGCAAAAATATTAGTTTAGAATCACTGGAGAATTCTTTACTTTATACAAGCATACACACACAAAATATTATCTTAGAAGCAATTTTATAAAAGGAGAACATTTTGAAAAAAGGTTATTCTAAGTTAATGTTTTGTCAAAATAGTGTATTTAAACATTTTTTTTGTTAAAATGTCTTTAAAACAATTTTATACATGTATTCTAATCTAAGTGACACTAAATATTATGAAAATTATTCATTTATGCGCTTTTTTAAAATCACGGTTCCGAACGTAGTCGGATACCTTAACTTAATGCATGTACAAGCTGCTTTGAGAGCACAAAAAAGTTTTATTATATACATGAAAACTTTATACGACATGGTGAAAAAAAGAAAATTTATTTGCTACTATGAATAAAATATTCCTTGCGCTTAAAGTTTTTAGGGGAAAAAATATTGTTTACTTTATTTTTTTAATTACAAACAAAAATATTTAATTTTTCTTGGCTCGCAAAGATATGTTTTCGAGTTAACTCTATATAAACTGTATTTTTTTTTTCTGTCTTTGTCTCGGTTCTTGAAGCATTTTATTTCCTGAAAAATGTGAATTAAACAAAAGAAAGGTATTTTCATTTTGTAAAATGAAAACAATCAAACTCGGACAAAAGGTTACATGCAAGCAAAAAGTGCTGAAAACAAGAGGCAATTGATATAAAAAGAATACAATGTGTTTACTGCTAGGGAAAATTAATATTTTTTTTTATATAAGGAGCAACTTGTTTCTTTTAAAATAAATGTAAAGAAGAATTTACATTATGTAATTTTACGTTTCTCTTGGAGTTGGGAGTTGAAAAGAAAATTACGCAAGAAGTGTTTGAGGCTCATATAATAATTCATAAAGATAAAGTTCTGCACAGAACCGTGCGTTTGAAAAAATTATGATATTCAACGCATCCAGCTTGAAATTTAAAAAATTAACATCTCATTTTTTATTTTTTTATTAACGTTTTATTTGATCGTTAATATTCCAAAGTTATTTTATAAAATCACAACTGTGGCAGTAAATCTTAAGAGTAAAGTATTTTTTTTTCTGAAATCTTATAAGCATCAAATACTGATTTTTAAAAAATATAGGCCAAAAATGCTGCTTTTATAAGTGAATAATGTAAAAAGACTGGCTTAAGTCTCTATTTATATTATGACTGTATTAAAATCTCTTTGAAACTTCGGAACCTTTAAATTATAGTTTAGTTGGCATTAATAATGCCGACTAATTATATGCATGGCTTACTTCATTAATACACTCTGGTGAAAACAATGAAAAGTACAAATTGTTTTTTTTAATAAAAAAATATCTAACAGAGCAAATGAAACCAAACTTGGAGAAAATATCCGATATAAGACATACCAAAAATAGGCCCAAATTACACCCTAAATAAGGAAACCGGCCACTTGTCCAGTATAGCAGTTGAGAGACACCCTGTCACTAAAAGAATGCCTAATACAGTATATGATTGATTCTAACTGCTACGCAACTCTCACGTACATGTAGAACGTATGTTCTACACGTCCAATAAGCTCGGCGAAATTCCCCGAAGGGACGATAGATGACGACACCACCTATCTCCACCTCCACAATTTTGGCATTGTACTGAAGGGGAGGGAAATATTCTCCAGTCCTCTGCACTTGTGATTCAACCCACAAGTTTTTCGAACCCACTGATTTAATGAGCACGTTCTTCGTGTGTACTCTGACGGTATTTGGTGGCATCGGGCATGAAACCCAGGCCTTTCGTTCTATAGTCCGATGTTCTAATCACTAGGCTACTCACGGCATTCATTCAAACTGTTAATTCCTGAAGTTGTTCTCATCCATGCCAATGCTAACTTTCACAGTTGTACTTTAGCCTAACAGTTCCTGGAACACTTAAATATTATATGTTAAATCCTCCGGCGTATAGTCCTGACTTTCATCTCTTCCGAATGATTATGATATTTTCCTTGAACTGAAGAACTGGTTAAGATTCAAGGCTTCCTGCCTAATGAGGAACATCAAATTTAGTACTGGGGACAAAATTCGTCAAGAGGGGTTAGAAAGCTTGTTAACTGGTAGGACAAATGGCTAAATATCCATGGTAATTATCACGTAAAAATAAAATATTACAATTGGAACAGCAATTCCAATGAATAACTAGTTAAAACATAATTGGAAAAATGCATTCTGTTCCAACAATATTTATTGTTATTAAATATATGTGAAAATAATTTAACTTGTTTTTATATGTAATTACTACTGTGACTAAACATCATTCAATTATTATAAAGTTATTTATAAATAAAAGTAGAACATAACTTAATAGTCAACAGGTGTAAATGAAACGAATAAGACATACATTAGAAGGAAGCGGAATACAAAATGTTTTCGTTCATATTATCAATAGTTCCTCCGAGAGATCACATACCAGAAAAATTGTTCCAAGCGATAGATTGATAAAAAAAAAAAAAAAGATTCTATCTCTTGAAAACGTGAGAAACTAAAAATAAACATTTTGAAAAGAAAGAAACAAGATGTGGTATTACTTGTCACGCTATTGTCCCATTTTACTAGAAGAATGGAGGGTAAGAATAAAAGAAAAGTATGCCTCTTTCTTTTGTGTGTGTTTTTTGTAATCATAGACCAGCAACGCGTATTTATGCGAGTTTTGGAAAGTAGAAATCCATTAACGTTCTATCGCAAAATAATGAATGTTCCGAAATGTAGGCGCACCATAAATTTTTTCTGTTCAAATCTTTTATGTTTTTTTTTTTTGGGAAATATTTGTTTATTGGTTTGAAAACGAGGGGAAAAACATTGTTTTGTTATCAATCACAGAAATTTTGGATTTGCAAGGGAATTTCTTTGTAAACAGCCGTACTAACAGATACTCTTTAGCTTTTAAAATTTATATTATTATTTCATCATAATTTTTCATATTTGATTGACATAATTTGCTTAATACTATATATTTTGTTTCTTACCTTTTGTGTGGCCGCAGTAGCCGAGTGGTCAAGGTATCGGACCGTGGCTTGCCTTGTCACGAGTTCGAGCCCAGTACCACTGAAGACCCGCCGTGTAGGGCAGCGATGCACTTTAAACCAGTCGAGGGCTGAAAAGTCCTTCCGTTGGTGTGGTGTGGTAATTAGGAAAGGGGGTGCCAGCTCAGGTGTCGTCCACGTCACTTGACCATGTTTCAAAATTACGTGGTCCGTCGCCAAAAGCCCTCATGTAGCTAAACAGTGCGACGTTAATATACAATCAATCAATTCTTACCTTTTGTGATTTATATGTTAAAGAAAAATTGCAAAATCTTTACAGTGTATTCATATATTGAGAATGTTAAATATAGGGCGTCTCCTGGTAAGATGATACATACTTCGAGGGCAGGTAGGATATATATATATATATATTCATAACACTGTAGCATCCATTTTATATTTATAATCTCGATTACTCATATGTCCTTCATTGTGTGAGTTTCCTACTGTCTATGTGTTTGTCGAATGTTATTGTTTGGATGTTATCTTTTGTTTGTAGAGAATTAGCCTATATATATATATATATATAATATATAAACATGAAATCATACAGGAAGTCTGGGACGGAAACGTCTTGACTCTTTACCTTCTCTCGTCGTGAAATACGTCTCATCTGTGAAGAACACGGAAGCTAGGAAACTGGGATTTACAGCTGTTTTCTTCATATACTATAGTGAAAAAACCCGACGGCGTTACAAAATCACATTCTACCAGTAAAAGGATGCCCTGTAATTGATATGGTGTATGCCATTGCTCTTCAGAATCCTCCAAACATTGGTCTGTGAAATCTTGGATTTTATTCACGAAACCTCACGTTCTACTATGATTGTTCTTTATCAGACCTAATACAGTTTCTTCGTTGGCAGGCTTAAGCGTCGTTCAATCACGATTGCGGTTGGCCAGAAAGATCCGCTGTCACATAATTGATGGTGTAGGTGCGCTAGCAAGGCATGGGTGGAAGTTCGTCTCAAAATATACCTTTGGGTTACAACCCCTGAGCTGCTGGACCATCCAAGTCATCGAACCCCGTATGCTAAAAGCATATCTTCTTTTTCTGTGTTCGAATAATCTACCAACCAACAGCCTCTTTGACTATGTGTGACATGACACTTCATCTTAGCGCGACTTAGAGTCCTTCTTCTGGTGGCCAATTCAACTCTCCAACAAGAAATTTGTATATTGCTCCAGTAACACGCTTGGGAGAAACTTGTCCACTGTATCCAATGGAACCATCTAGGGCAACTCCAGAGCCAAGGATCAGCCTTGTGTGATCCTGGTTTTTCAATGCCCTTACAACATCAGGAATGTGTTTCCGATACGTCATTCATATGAGGTCTCGAAACGTCTAGGTGTGCCTTGCCTCCCTTCGAAGTTAGTTACATTTAAGTTGAAACACCCTGTTTATTGATATTTACTAGGTTTTCATAAACATATTCGTAGTGTTCAGACACATTCATGTATTGGGTACACTTACGTGCTTTTATGCGGTAATGTACAAAAATATCCTAGAAGTCATTAATTAGGTATAAAATATATTGTTTGAAACACCTTTAAAATATGTCGATGTAGCTAGAAATATGTTTATAACAAAGCCAAATTTTGATTTGCATGTATGTGTATGATTAAATGTTTTATTTTTATACATCAAATATTAGATGTATGAAAATTTCAAAACTTAAATATAAAAATTAAGCCAAAATGTGGATTTTGGTCTAGTGAGCTAGTTCAAAATTACTTCGTTACTTCAAGATGCTCCATCACACTTTTTCTGGTTTGATTTTTTTTTTCTTAAGTAATTGCTGATCAGTATTTGTGACCATTAACTTAACAGTACCTTATAAGTGTTGAAACAACCAGACTTCCATCAAGTAAGCCTACACATTATTCTGAAATTTCGAAGTCCCTTCAGAATTGATATGTGGATTGTGAAAAAAAATGCTTTCCATTTTTTTCTCGAAATATAAAGCTCTGCGTAGGGTAGTATGTTTAAAAGAAATGCAGAGCAAATTATGTCATAATTATTCATAATAACATTTTTATTCACTGCATAAGAAAATCACATAAAAAATTGCTCAAAAAAGGAGTGCATAGAAACTGGTTTAAATGTACATTAATATACCCCCCTCCAAAATAGTATACCGTAAAAAATACAGTACACATGCATATAACTAGGAAAGAAATAATTTCATTATCTTAAGTCAATATTTTGTAATTATATATTTTCTCGTTTATTTTACGTACACAGAGTTTCATGGCACTAACTAATGCACTAATTACATTGAAACTTTTTGTAGTGTTTAGCCTGGGATATTATTTTTTAAATATTTGTGTTAATAAAAAAAATCAAACTGTGTAATAATTTCAGAATAGTTATGGGAAATAATTAGTACAATTTATACAATAATCTTTCTCTAAATAAAAATTTCATGAAATGATCGTGAGTAAATATAAACTAATAAATTTGGGAAGAACTATTTCCCATCACCAGACTTAAAAGCCCTTTTATTTTTTTTTAAATTACTTTCCACTTTTTCCAGAACGTAAAAAATTTTTCCCGGTTCTTCCATTGCTCATATAGAAATAAAGAAAAATATCAAATGTGTACTCCAGAGAAATGATTACTTAGAAGAATTAAAAAGAAAAATTGTAAGACACACATCAGGCAAAGAACAAGTCATTATTATATATTCAAAATATTATTATTGCTTAAATCATCCTTTAATCACTATTACGATACATAGAGTGTTTCTTTTTTTTAGCATTTAAAGTCTATATGAAAATATTTTTAAACACCAAATTCTTTTTAACAATTTTCACAAAACATATCTTCCAGCTAAGCAAAAGACAGGGTTACTTCGCTTATTATGACATAGAATCATTATTGCAATGTTTATTTTCATATTTTAGTTACGATAATCACTCAGCATGAAAAAGAAAAAAGCTTCTAAGAAGAACAATATTAAAAAAAACCCGATAAATATTTACCCTGTAGTATTTACAGTTAACGTTTTATTTGTGTTAAGTATTTAGTTGTAAAGACTTCAGGAACACAAAGGAAAGTTAATATTTCATGAATCTTTTTTGTTGCCATTTATCATAAAACACTTGGGTCTGCATTATTTTCTAGACTGTTTATTAACATTATGTCAGCTTAAATTTCTATAAAAATGAGTTTGTTATTGTGTTATATATTGAAGTTTAATGAAGGATGCAATATTTCTCATTACATCGCTGTGGAAAGCCTTTATTTAGGTTTATTTTTTCCCCTCTATGAATTGCTTTGGCACAAAATCAGATTTCAAACACACATATAGATTTATTAATTATTTCCTCTATATATTACTTTGTCAGAAAGTTGATATTGAAGTTTTACTTTACATTATTGCAAGTAATAAATATAACACGCAAATATTTTCTTTGCCTTATGAACTAGAATAATATTATAAATGTATTACATGTCACTTTCATATTGGTATTAAATAGTATTCAATGATATTTTTATAATAAAAGAATAGTAATTAAAATCCATTGAAGCATTTAAAAAATGATAAGAATCTAAAACAGAAGATCATTATATGAATTGAAATATAATTAAGAGCTTTGAAACTGACAGATTTCGCGTCTGGATCCGGCTCCGAAGCTGGTCTTTATTAATTACTATTGTTATGAACAATAAGGCATCTGCACTTTAAGATAAAGCTCTAACTGGAGTTCTGACGTGGAATTATATTTAAATTTAGATTGGACTGCGCCATATCAGATGCTGTTTTCTCCGTAAGAGTGTAACTATACTTTTGAATAAACCTTTTCAAAATGCGTAAGTATTTATAAAGTCGAAAACAAGAAAAAAAATAATAAGGAATTGCTTTAAGATTCTGATCGAAAATGAATCACCTTTTTGTTCAATTAATGGTAAACGCATCAATGCAAATCTCAAATATATAGATATATTGTACTTTTAAAAAACTGAAAATGTTGAAACCTATGCATACCTTGGTAAAATTATATTGTTTTATGAATCAGTGTATTTCTTCTCTTTAAACGTTACTCATTCTTTCGTTTCTCCCTCTTTGCTTAGTCTTTTTAGAATTAAAAAAAAACATTTTATGATGTAAATTTTAGAGTATCTTTTATTCGATTTCACTACTTTGAAGCAATAAAAAAAGGGTTTCAATCTTATACTTCATGCCTGGTGATAATGTAGTCATATGGCAAATTTAAATAAGGATTTCACTGTAGATCTTTCCCGTTGATCTCCTATGCCTTCTCTTTATGTATATGTAGAATTTATGTGATCTATATAATTGGCCTTACTTCCTCTTTTAAGGTTTTCTGTCTTCAGTAAACACGAAAATTGCATCTGTGGTGATCCAGAGTTTGCATTAGTGGGAAGTATAACAGAAGGAAGAGATATATTGTAAAATTTATTTATTTTGTGTATTACTTTAAGTGGTCGCAATTAGCAAACGGAAGCAAAATACACCACCTCTAAATTAATAACAATATTATTTATAAGGAAGGTCTCATGGCCGAGTGGTAGCGTACCGCAATACTACACCACAGGCTCGAGGTTCTATCCTCGAGCTGGACAAGGTCTACTCAGCCTTTCATCACTCCTGCAGTGGGTCGGTAAATGAGTATCAAGCCTGCTTGGTAACTTAAACAATGGGGGTCTCACTTGAGACTGACCCACTGATCGGGACATCTGCTCATGCACCTTAGCGCCCAGTGGTCACGTACACTGAGATGGGCACAGTAGGCCTTGACCCTAATGGGCTGTTGCGCCACTGAGTTTGAGTTTATTATTTATAAGTTGAAGTCAGAGAGATGCACCGGTACTAGAAAATTTGTAAGCCAAATAATGAGATATTAAGGCTACAATTCTTATAAAAAGATACTTTGGGTTTTAGCAAAGTAACATTCAGAAATATAATATTAACTGTTACTATCTCAGCATCTTTTGCGAACTTGTATCACATAACTTTAAATACCAGGATTTATATATATTCGTTATTTTCTTCACAAAAAGAGGTTTCTAAAAATCAATTCATGGACATCTTTTTCCTGTTGAGAATAATTAATAGAAAGAAGCGAAGATAATCCGTCACACAACTCTAGGATCCCTGTGTAATATTTACCTGCATATTTCTTGGACTTCCTAGTCAGAGAAAGTCCTAGTGTGTCAGTACATCCTAAATATGTACTCAGTGTTTGTGGAAAATTAGATACAACCTCTAAAAGGGAGTTTGCCTACCTTTAACTCTAATCACGGACAGTATTTTTAGAATTAACTCATCAAGTTACTGAAATCTTAGCTGAGGAAAATTGGCCCATGTTAACATAATGAAAGTTCTACGTTGCGTCAAATCGGATGGTGGAATTCCCATGCATTGAAATCATCTTTTGACTTTGTCCCACAAGTAATGAGTATGGTTGAGATCAGAGGACTGATCTGATCATAGAAATGTTAAACTATAATTGATTTGAGACCCAATTTGAGACCCAATGAGTGGGGTAACAACATGCATTAACGTACAGAATATGACCATCTCTATAAGTGAACCAAAAGAAAGTAGGCATGATCAAGAACGCTCTAAGAGATGTGCTGTTCAGAGTAGTATTCCCAGATATCATTTGAAACCACTGTACTTCAGGAAAATATTCCAGACACCCAAATTTCCCCACCATGAGCTTTAAAGAGTTGTCACTAGGCAGTAGGGTTTGATAAATTCGTACTGTCTGTGTGCGTCATATTCTAATACTGTCACGTGCTTGATGTGGCAGGAAATGCGATTCTTCGAAGAGGTATACTTTGTATCTTGCCTCAAGTGACCTATTTCTTCGTTTCTGGTCGTTCTTTGTAATTCCCTGCTTTTAAATCACCTTCATTGCAAATTCCATCTTGTTGGAATATGCTTTGTTATGACCTTACGTTAAATTCACCTGTAATTTGTAGTTAACTCGTCATTTTGTTGCTGCAGACTATGCGTGCTGTTTGCCTTCCATTTCTCTTGTTCACCAGGCTTCCATCAGAATAGTCCTTATCGCTTAAAGTTTTCCTCAAATATCACTCTAAATGGTTAGGTGTCGAAATCTTAAACCAGTCGCGTGTGTGTATACCGTTTCAAAAGTGTTAACTCCAAATCCTGCACAAACGATCATCCCTCGTTCAGTCTTTACAGTCTTTCGTCTGACATACTTTGACATTAACTTCTGTGATAATTACGTCATCCGAACATTTCTTATAAAAGCAAATCTGCATTATTCTGTCCCTCTAGATTGTTATCAAACAGATTTACATTCAAATCAGGAGTCCTCTGAAATTAGTGGGCCTCAGTGTAAACTTTTAACAATTTCTTACATGATTTTTTGATTACTAATAAAATACGGGATATATATTTTTCCTAGTTTGGCCAATTATTACTCATTAGAAAATAAAACAGCCACTCGTCCTACCGGATATGATACAAATTGTTTAAAAACAAACTGATTCTCATATCTATACCTTTACACGTGTAAGGTAGTGTAGGTTAGAAGAAAGGAGTATCAGAATTCTCCCTATTTCATCTTTGTTTAAAATGGTCATTACCAAAGCATAAGTTTATAAGGCGCATAAGTTCTCATTTTTAAAGAATTGCTTTTTGTATACTATTTTTGAAGAAGACTGAATAATTTTATAATGGATTATTTTTAATTAGTATAGGAAACGTAAAAATATATCTTAGAATGCTATGAAAAAAATGACAAATAAGTTAATGGAATTTTCTGTGCACATTGCCTTTGTTGCGTTTATTTTATTTATTTAAGAGCGCAAAATTCTTAACCAATGAAAAAAGTATAGTAAAATATGCTTCCGATATTATATTATTTTCTATTAAAATTCAACAAATATTGGATTTTTTTTTAATGAATGAATAAATCTCTTAACAAATGTTTCTACTTAGAACATTCATTTTAAACAAACTTATACTGATTTATATCATGAAAGAGATGCCTCATTTTGCTGTTTATGTTGAAAAAATAAAATATGCTTTAAAACATGGTCGGTAGAACATTTTCATGTTTAACTGTCCACTTTGTATCAAACCTTAACTTTATAGGATTAATGTTATTTTTAGAAACTACGTTCAACATAATAGAAGAAATATTTAACTATATAAATTTCTTGTCAAGAATTTTACATTTTAATCATATTCTATTCATTTTAACAAAAAAGGAATGTTTGCTTGATTTTTGAGACGTTATGCATGGATGTATTTGACTTTAATGGATGATGCAGACTATCTTGAATAAAAAGCAGACATATTAAACATCTTTGAAAGGGAAAAAATATTGATTGCATCAAAAGGTACCATGTTCTAGGTAAGTGCGCTTAAGCATTTTTGAAAGGATATACTTTTAACTGTAACTAAGAATTACACGTTATCTCGTTTACCGTTAGCACGGCATAACAGACTAATTACGTAAGAGGTAATTATACGGAATAAAAATGAGTTTTTATTGGATGGCTATGCAATCTGGGAAAAATAAGATTGCATCTGATATTAGATTAGACGACATTCTATTTTCGATATTCTTAGAGTAAAGTATAAAACTTAAAGGGATGCTTACAAATTTTGAAACATATATTGTAACTCTTTTTCTTATGAATTTTAAAAAGTAGATTGAAGTTTGTTTTTGATTATTATTTCTATTTAAATATAAATAATACAAACAGTACCTGAAGTTTTATTAGAATGATTAAATTGCGAAGTAAAAAAAAGCTCTAATAATTATTATAGATAATCACGATGACAGTTTGATTATTATTAGCTATTCCTAAGACTCCTTTGTATAGTTAACATCTTGAGTTATATATATACTTTTCTCCACAGTTTTCCGACCTTTTGAAGGCCACCATTTTACAACTTAAGTAGATTGTGTCACATAAACCTTTATTCCCAATCTTGAATAGTATCTTTTTTTGTCAAGTCTCGAACCTTACAATGATGATTTGAGTTCCAACAATAAGAAAATGTCGCTTGAGGCGGGATCGAGGGAATAAGATGAATGTAGTAAAATTTCAAGCCACATCACTTATAACTCATTATCTGTGTAGGCATGTACCTTAGATTTTTGTGGGAAGAGCTTCCACTTCTTCAAAACCGTACGTGAGGACATGAGGCTATTTTGAAAATTCCTTTTCCTTCGCACAACAATATCAACTAAAGAAGCGTCATTTCATAGTGGATTTACGAGGATGAAGCCCTAACTACTAAATGTATTTCGCATTTAAAAAAGTTTAAAGTTCCCATAGACTGGGAAAGCCGAAACGCTTAGCCCATGTTGTCCGAAAGGTGTTTTAAATACTGTGATCATTCGTTGAACTAGAAAAATATGCATATATATTGCATGAATTTTATCCGTTTCTAACTCAGTTGCTATTTCTCTCAGCGCGGCACGCGAATCATAAGTTATGAATAACTGATAGATTTAATATATGGATTATAAAACAGTACACAGATTAAAAAAAAGAGGCATAAAAAGGATACCAATAAATACATCATATATAAGGGATTTTAATATATTTCTATTTATATTTGACCCAGTAGAACATACAGCTATTTTTCGATTAATTTAAGTAAACATAAAAGTTATGAGTTGTTTACATTAAAGAAAATATAGACATTGAAACACAGTAACAAGATTGGCAGTCAGAAAGATGCATTATCATATTTTCTGTAAAAATGTTACTTTTTATCTCATTAAATCACATTCACACTGCTATAAGTAAAGATATACATTAATAATAACAGCATTCAACAAATAAGTAATATTCTGAATAGTTAATAATTCGGAATAGATATACAGCAATATAAAGAAAAGTAAATAACTCACAATTGTATTTATTATATGTGTACAGCATAGTAGAAATAAACATCATTAAATTTGTAGCCAATTTGATTGTAAACAGGTTCTTAATAAGAGCAGACAGCTGCCAGCTTTGAAACCTAAAACGTCTGTAAAATATTTCAGCATCAAGTAAAATTGAACTTGGATGTCATATAAAAGCAAGTCTTTCCATGATGTGTCCCGTTAATGCCACACTTCATTAAGCGAGGGTGACTGAGAACAATTTCTCAGCAATACACATTACCTAGAGGTTTTCAAGGAAGTAGAGATCTAGAAAACGAGGTGGTTTACATAGAAGTCGAACACCGTCTGTGCCGAGGTAGGATTGGAAACTATTGCAACTTACAATTCCGCGTTGTGTCATTGAAAGATGTTGTATACGAAGCAACGAATATAAGGAAAAACGCTACTGGTCTTAACATCAGATAACTGTAACACTGGCTGTTTAGTTTACCGATGAGATAAATAAGGGATGTTCGTGTCGTGCACTCAATGATTACCCCTACCACGTGATACTGGGCCCGCATGATAAAATCAAATACATATGCGTCATATGTGTTTAAATCCATCATGATGCCACACACAGATCTGGAACTCGATTGAAAAGATGATGTTTCATTTATGTATCCTTGTGTGTGTGTGTGTGTTTGGGTGCATCACTGTCATTACACATTTCTCTATGCTGCGATTTCAAGGGAAGCTGCAATAATGATCGACATGCAAAAATTCCCAGATGTTTCAGGTGCCGTTTCGTTGTCAGTACGTGTACTTCTCGTGCTGCAAACAAATCTTTTTCATAAATCAGGTTCGTGGTATAAAATCCTGTGTAGCCGTTCAGTATGATGCTCATGAACCCATCGATTCCATCTTTGCAGATATATGATTGATTTCGATTACAGAGAGTAGCAATATCGTAGAAAGATAAGTCACACGTTCAAGTTAGCATTTTCGAACTCCGCCACGTGCTGTTAGCTATTTCTCGTTTTTATGCGATGCATAATATGATCATTCCAATAACAACTAACATCCACATCCTTGTTTTCGAATGAGAAACATTCTGCGAAACTTTTCTTTTATACAGAGTTTAAGATATCGGTTCTCTTTCCTGCAGTGTTTTGTTGAGCTTGAATGATAACGATTTGCATATTTTAACACATATCCTTTCTTTTATGCAAATTTGACGTTTTATGAGCCCTCCTTATTGTTTTTGTAATTTAAATGGAAAGCTGTTTTTTTTAACTAAGCTTCTTCAAGGAATTCATACTGATTTATGTCAGAAATATATAAAAATGATTCATCTTTTTTGTTAACAAAATCTCCTAAGCAAATCTAGCTTTAGCAATGAAAAAGTTTTCTGAAAATTATTTTGGATGAAAAAAAAGTTATCAAATATTTTATTCATCTCACTTTTTTTGAGTATGCCCGTATGATAATTTTCCAAAATTTTTATACGAGAAGGGAAATATGTAAAAATTCGCTTCTAGCATTTATAAAAATTAATAATATATTTTTTTGTTTTTATTAGTGAAATTTGAATTTTTTTCACATTCATTCATTTAACCAAAAAGATACTATTCATATTGTATCAAATAACCTTTCAATGATAAAAACTGGTATGAATACATTATAATAGGGATATGCAAAGTTTGAAATGTAGGAGATAACTCTTGATTATTTTTGCACAAAAAGTTACATTCTTTTGAATCTCTGGGGAGATTTAATACGGCATTTTCACTCAGCTTACTGCACGAGACTTTCTTTTGTGAGAGGATAAGTTGTCCCAATTAAGTTAGACTTTCTCTTTTTCCCTCTTAAAAGTGTGGTAAAAGAAGGAACATTTAAAGAAGCAAAGGGAAGAAAGGAAACACACTCTGAACTTAATAACTGGAAATGTGCGACTCATTTTCAAGTTCGAAAAACTAAATTGTTCAACTCACAGAAATTTGAAATAACCGTGTAATAATTGGAAAAAGTTTCTTCCAAGAAATTTGCTTTCATGTCTGAAAAAAAAATATATATATTTACTTTTTTCCTGCATATTTTGTATGTAATTAAACATTTTCACGGTACCACTTTTATATATGGAAGCAATTTAAAGTGAGTTTTTATTTTCCAAAAAATTTGTTTCCATTATAACTTTTTTCTAAAAAAAAAATAGCTTTGCATTTTAAGAAATAGTTCTTTGTGATGATAATGTTTTTCAGAATGTGAAACAAACAGTTTCGTACCAGTATTCAACAATATAGAATCAAATGGTATAGTGAATACTCAACAACTTTTGTTTAATTCACTAAAAAAGTCTCAGTAGTAAATATACAATAGAAACGAAATACATTTTTAATACTCACAGAATAGATTCCATAATGTTCCCTAATGCAGAGACAACAGCTTGATTATATGAATGTATAAAAAATTACGTGTTTCCTGCTAACTTGCTGAATCACTAATACACTGTATAATCGCAAACCCAATCTCTTTTAATTACACAACTTCATCTTCAATTTAAACTTTGGATCTCTTTTATAAGATATTAAAATTCATATCATGATTCCTTTATAAAGCGAAATTCTCAAATCAAACAATCAAAAAAACTAAATTTCCCAATTGGGAAGCACTTATAAATGTTTTTAGTTTTATTTGGATCTTTTAAATTTCAATTAAATGGATTATCATTCGATGAATTAGTACCACCGGCGTATATATCCGTCTAGCTCAACCAATGCGTTGTGCCCCAGGTGGTATATCCGTCATACCGAAATACGACTCTTTCCCTTGCACAGCTGTAAGTAAAACCACTCCGTAGGCTTTGGAATGCAATAAAAGTACCTTGGAAATGTTTGCGAAGGATTTACTTGCATCAGAGAAATGGTTGATTTTTCAGCCTTTTTCCCCCTACCAATGCATTCCCATACGCGGGCATTGTGGAGCGAAACGCGTAACTTTTAATCGGCAGTTAAGGTATCCGACTACTTGCGACAACTTAAAAAAATGGAGATATGGATATTTTTTGGGGTTTCTTAAAATTATTCGGTATATTTTAAGAAAAAGGCTAAAAATAAAAATAGAAAAAATAAATTATTAGTACTAAAAAGGAAAAAATATGTAAGAATTGACAAAAAATTTATCATTTTGTTAATCAAATTCTCAATTTTTCAACTTTGATGTATTACTTAGCTATTCAATTTTGAAATAATCTTCAGAAAAAGAAATATTTTATTTTTTACAAAAACTAGAGCACTTTATTTTAGGGATTATATGAGATCGCTTAAAAAAACAGTGATTATATTTACATAAATGACTGTAAATTTTGTAATAAAACAGTGATTGATAATTCTGAAGGTCAAAGCACTTCTACTGTTATACGGAACATACACAAAAAATGAGCAAATTGTTTTCAAAACGTTTTGAGCCATCGTTGCCCCCGTTGAAATTTTTGAAAAAAGCACAATTCGAGTAAAACGCATTTTAAAGTTTGACATCTTGTGTAAAGTTATGGCATCTGCTTTTAATGAAACACTTGTAGTTTTTCTTCTCTAGTGAATGGAAAATAAAAAACTTGGAATTTCTATTAAGCTAATAAGATGACCTATAAAATAAAATCATAAAATGATTGTCAATTTTAAAAAAAATCACGATTTTAGGGTAGTCAGATACCTTATGAGGTAAACGAAGTATTGTTAATGAGGAAGTAGGTTAAACATTAGATATTCTGAACATTAGTTAGTCCATGGTAGGCTGTGGTGGACAAGAAGTCATTTTTGCGGAACACATGTTTAGCGTTAAGAGGGGAATAAAGCACGTTGATTTTTTTTACGGGTAAAAGTCTCCCCTTGGCGTGATGTGGTAATTTGAAGGTGGAAGAGCCGTTTAGCTGTAGTACTGGTCATTTGACCGGATTCAAAAAACGAGATCTGTCAGCAGTCTCCCCATCAGGTTTCAAAGGGCAAAGTTAATAAAAATAAAATAAAATGGAAAAGTAATTCTTTATACAGCGGCTCAATATTAAGTTACACATGTATGCAAATGTGCGTGTGCAACATACGTTACTTAATACCGTATTCATATTATGAAACTGGAATCGATTCAATATCATTCAGTTTGAAAATAAACTCGTATGTTTCTAGTTTTCTGCCATAGCTGAGTGTGAACTATTTATCATGAATATCAAATGTTTTTGTCTTGCAAATGAGGTTCTTTTAAACCTTTTGTGTGAGTGATTTATAACTGAGGCTAATAATTTTTTAATGTTTTCTATCTTACTTATTAAATTGTTATTATTATAATGTACCTACGGTGTGTGATTTTGCATATATTTGATATACTCACTAGGCACTACAATATCAAATATTTAACAAAATTTGGTAAACTTATGCTTGCAATTCTAAAAAACTGATTGTTATGCAAAATAGAAAATTGTACAAAACACGGAACGATACGATAACTGTATTGTCTGATATTAGATCTGCATAACAATAAACCAAAATAGAAATCTCTCAATACAAATAAACGTCACGCTATATTAATTTGAACGATCTTAAGATAAACTGCATTTGATAATTACTTTAATCTTCATTTTTCCTCAAAGAGCTACACAAGTGTATGAGGCTGTGATTTAGGCCAAGCTATGCTTCAGAAATGGAAATAATTTCGGAAAAAATGGTATAGAATTTCTTACCAAGAACATGGCTACATCAGCAGACTATTTAAGGAAAGCATTTTTTCCCATTTTATTACTACTGCATATAACAGGAATGGAAACACTATATTCTTCGAAATTTCGTAAAAATTTGTTTTTAAGGCTGATGAGGATTATTCCAAAGTATATTTTCCATTTCTTCGTAATTCTGGTTGCAATATCTGAAGTCTTGTGGTTGTGCATTTTCTCAGATACAAAAAGAGAGTGGACGATATCTACTGTCATTTTTCTTCTAACAATCTGCCATGGTTTTGTTCTCTTTAATAAAACAAAATTTTTGTTTTTACTTAAAAAGCTGTATGGAATTTCTGAAATTATTTGCCCAGCCCAGAAGTGGAAAGCATTTAAAATGTCTGCCTTCACTTATGTCATTTTTTCTATTGGTATGATTGTAAATATTTTGTTAGTGTGTTTCCATGCCAACGTAAAAGAGCGGGATTACTCTAAAATATGGATTTCCTCCTACATTGATAATAAAATGAAAATGTATTTTGTAAGCTTTCGAAGAATAATATTAGCTTTATCTGCCTTAGAAATGCTTTTTACTAATATTTCCCTGACCAGTTACTACTGCTCTGTGTGCTATTGCATGAAACTATATTTCTCAGAATTCATCTCAGAATCAAATAATTTTATTAAAAAACAAGACTATTACAGTATATTTCACATCTACCAAAAATTAATCGGTGTGATGATGTATTTTGATGACTTCATGTCGTTTCCTGCTTTTATTCTTGTTCTGTGCAACTTGGCTGCTCTCTTTTGGTCTGCTTACAGCTTAGTCTTTTCAATAGGAACGGATTATTTGATTAGTGCATGTATTTTCTTCGGAGTGGTCCACTACGGAATATTATTACTAATGATATTGTTATCTGCAGCCATTGCGAATGAAGCGGCAATGCTTGCTCAAGATACTGCTGTTTCAGTGCCCGCTTGGTTTCGTCAAAATTACAGAGAGTTGAAGATGATGATGCGTCGAAAATTCAAACGTAAAATATCTCTTACTCTGTGGAAAATATATGTAATTGATAAACGTCTTCTTATTAGTGCCTTCGGTAACCTTGTAACATATGGGATTCTTCTTGGAACTTTAGGGAGTCTTCAGTTTTCAAGGACTGAAAACTTGGTTTCTTAATGTCACTGTATAATGTTAAAAATATCAATACGTGTAAAACATTTATACTTAGTACAAATGCAGCTGAATCATTTCAATTATAAATGTTATTCATAAATCCATGGTACTGTATATAAAGTTTTGCTTTGAACTTCAAGTTTCTCTCTATATACGTATGTGTATATCTATACGGGTTTATAAAGATATAGATCTTTACGCATTCTATATATTTTGTATTATCATATTATGATTTCATAAACCAGTATTTGGTATTTATGTATTTTATTATCAAAAATCAAAAGGGTGAATTAATTAACTTAAATTAAAAATGCAGCTTAAATTATGAATAAATGTATCTCTTGAAGTCCATGTATTTCCCATATTAAAAAAAGGATATACAGAAATACATATGAATATGCAAAACGTCATTTTGCGAGATTCTTCTTTAATTTAAAGGGAAAGTAAATATATAAAGATATTCTCTCATCATTCAGTCTTTAGAGTTTTACTAAGCCTTTATTGTCACATCCATTGTTTAAGCTTTTTAGAAGTGTTTTGACTTTAAGTAGAATTTAAAATTATTCTTTTCGGATAAGGTAATTCAATTTATATTATAAATGCAATGACTAAGATTATAAATCAAAATATATATCCATGGGATTGTACTAATAGTTAATTATTTGACGACATATATGCTTTATCATATGGAAACTTTCCATAAAATCACCGGATAGCGCGCACTTTTAACACAAAAATAACAGTGAAATTTACGGGTGCGTAATATACCTCGGGTATAAAATTGATATCTTTAAAAGTAAAAAAGAGGTGAGCATGTGTGAAACAATGAAGACTTCTATATGTACCGAATTAACATTTATTTGAAAGAAATGGCATAACTTAGGAACTTTAAGGGCTGTAGTTCGAGAAATGTACTATGTTTACAAAAGTCTGGAAGATAATACCTCGGATAAAGTACTTCAAAACATAAGAACCATTGCATACGTTCACTTCAGGATTTTCGTAAAAAATGGATGCGCGTTTTAAGGCTATCATACCTAAAAATTAAAAACATACAACTTGAAAGTATAGGTGCGCGTTATGCTCTCCGGATTTTTACAATAAATCATTTTTCTTACAAAAGAAATAAACATAAAATTTGAAATCTTTCATTATGTAAAACAAATTCTGGTGTTAATTTGTATATGTACTTCAGGGTATCACAGAACAATCAAACACACACAGACACATTCATAAATATTGTAATAAGTATCAATACTATAAAATAAATAGTATTTGATAAAGTTTTTGTGAAAATATTTCTTTGGAAAGTTTAACACACAGAACTGTTTTATTTACCTAGAACTTATGTTATTGAACGCATGTAGACACTGATTTTTTTGTTGGATTAGATTAGAATGGCCTGATCTAATGATGTATTAATTTTGAATAATGTGTAATGAATAATTTGGAGAATTTGTTTTGGACTCGGAGGCCTAAACGTTAATTTCTTGATGGATTTGGATTCATTTGAAAGTAATTGAAAAGTGATATTATATATACATGCAGAAATTATCATTCATATTGACTTTATCATATTTTGTACTTTTTAAATTTGAAAACTGCCAAGGCGATACGTTTGTAGTACAGTGGCAGAAATAATAGCCTCATTTATAGAAAATGAAAATAAATAAGTTATTTTTTTATTTTGTTTATAAAATGTTAATTTAATATGCTGTTACATATTGGATAAAACTTTCGGATTCCGTATCAAATCACATGAATATATTATGATATTTAGTTTAAAAAAATAAGGAAATTGAAACTATGATAAATATGTCTAATATAACATCAACACATAAGTTTGTGTTATGTACTTATAACATTCTATTTCATTATGTAATTCATTTGTATATGTTGATAGGTAATATTAACTCAAATATAGTTATTAAGAATGTTGTATTAAATAATATTATAATGGTTATTCCTACAGAGAGCTATTAAGTACATATTAAAGATTGCAAGTATTTCTTTTTATATTTTTAAGAACTTTGGGTTAAAATTATAAAAAAATCCTTCTAATTTTTATATTAAATTATGGTACTTTTCCGTTAGCCGGGCTCAAGCGAAAAATCGCCAAATAATGTAGAATTCCGCCACATTTCTTACAATCATAAGAGGACTGTTCGTTTGGGGCCATGTGATCTATGCTCTGAGTTCATTTAAAATAAAACACGTTTTCCTTTCTTTAATCTTAATTTTTGTTTTAACCTTTTATCTACCAACAGTACTTTTAAGTACCACTCGCTTTAAAATTACGTAGAATAACCATTTTTATGAATACTCTGACGATACTTAGCAGGAATATTTTTTGAAATTTACTCTTCCTACATATATGACAGCACAGGTTCTATGATGATTGTTTTAGTGAGGAAGGTGAATAGTTCTATAGCAGAAATTGCATTTTCAGCGCTTTGCGAAGGTTGTCATTTTTGTTCCGAAAAAATAGTTAATGTCAACAGGTAAGTCTCTTATTTGTTTTTGAATGTTAATGAAGTCCTTAGAAAACTATTTGACTATATATTTTAAGTAAACAGTGTATAAAATTAATTTTACAGTCGAATACCTTTAATTAATCAATTAGCTCTAACGGATTGAATTTCCCAAAGTTATTTTGTTCATGTATATCCCTTAATTTTCAATGTAGTGATTCAAAAAAAAATATTGCATGAAAAAAACTGCAGTAAATCATAATGCGGTAAATAAAGGGTTAAAAAAGGATGAAAATTCCTCGCTGAATTTATGTGGAGACGAGAAATAAACGATCCCTTTCAGCAAAGTTTCAAGGACATCACCGTATATTCTGGAAAAACCAATAATTATAAGCCTTCTTTTTGGGTAAAACTGTATGTTTACAATGCATTAATATTTTTTTATAGTTGAACTTGCTTTGCTTACTATTAATTAATATTTGCTTATAGTTGAATATTTTTGACTTTTATTCCGTTGACTGTTTTGTCATTCGCTTCGCTTGGCAACTTGGCTTCACAATTGGGGGCATTTGCTCCCAGCTAACGAAAATGTACTATTTATAATTACCAATGATAATTTTCTTTTTTCTATTAATGATTGATAGTACAATGAGTCATCTTGAAAGAAAACATGCTAACTTGGAATTCAATTAGGGATATTTACTGTTAAAAAATGGAGGTTATTATATACCCTCCATTTTGAAATCTAGAGTTCGGTCATGTGATTGATATTTATGAGACTTGATTCATCACCTTGTGTTCTGAAAACAATTAAGAGGGAAATGAATCCCTTTGTTGATTTTCAAATCAAGCCCTTCTCTCTTTAGAGATAATTACTTTTAGTTGAAACATTGAGTACCCATCTTGTAAAAGTTTAAAATTGGGAAATGTTAAAGCGTTTATTTTTTCAAATAACGCCTCAACACAAAATGGTCCAGTTAAAATACAAAATATCCCTTACATTTCTCTGAATCATTTCTAAATGAACAGATAATCTCCGAAATATTTTTTAATACATGCAGAGAGAGAATTCTTCAATACACTTTTCTACTTCATTGAGAATGTTAAATTCCTTTAAAAAGTCAATATTTTTATAATAGCCACAAGCACTTTTAATGTTTTACATTAAAGTAAATAAAAAGACTATTGTGATATTTCCGAGAATATATTTTGTTTGTATGACTTTTGTTGAAGTGTCAAACAGATTCAAAAATAGAAAATATTTTGAGGCAAAATTCGACTCATATAAGAATAGCATCTGCCGCACTGGACTTATTCTTTAAAAATTTTACTGATTTATGTTTAAATTTACAAATTGTTTCTTTGAAACTCTATTTCCGAAAGCAAACACGTTATTTTGTTTGCTTTAATATTATAATGATAAACTTTTTTTTTTGAAAATGTTCCAAAAGTATTCTTCTTTTACTTAAGTAAATTGCCTCGCTAGGGCAAACAATATTTCAAAGATGATGGGTCTGAAAAGATTTTATTCAGAAACCTTGATATGTAGAACCTCTCCCAGATTGTGTATCGAACATTAGAGTTACCGAAAAGTTACCATTCGTAAGCACCAAAAATAATCATGTTTATTAAAACCAGATTCTATATCTACTGATTTAAAGTTTGATTTTGATGCATTCAGATAAATTTAATTTGCAAAATTCTCTTTCAACTTCAAAATGAAGTTACTCTTTTTCATAGTGTTAAAAACTTTAATCAGTATTATTTAATGCCAAAGCATCTTCGTATGCCTTTACCTCGTGTTGGTTGAGGTGGAAGTCCCACTCACTAAACATCTACTAGGGAGGATCCAGAACGCAATAGTGATTGAGACGTTATTAAATAGGACACGAAATAATGACCAATAGTCTAATCACAATAATTCAATTTTTCTAGTTTAACGTTAAATCTGATTAGACGACATGTAGAGCAGACAGTAAACTGATAATACAAAATCAGTCCTTATCTTTTAAATGATATAACCTCTGAACTTCGCTCTTGAGAAATTTCACAGTATCGTCTAATAGCAACTATAATTCAGGCAACACTATAGGGGCCTTATTTTCTACCTCACTCTGACTATTTATATTCTATTTAGTAGTGACGTTTATTTGAGGCGTTGAGTTACTCTAGCTGAAAGTGCCTATTTGACTTGTTGAAAAGTAACCCCAGTTAGAGAGGATAGACTGCGTAGATAGCCCATTAGAGCATTCCTGCTAATTTTTTTTCATAATACTAAGGAGTGTTCCAGCTAGGTGGCTTAGTTGGTTTGTCGTTGGCTTTGTATGCCAAAGGCTGCGGGTTCAACCCCGGCCGAAGTCAGTGGATTTTCATGATGCAGAAAATCAATAACGGCCATGTCTAATGATTATACAGCATGTAAAATTACCCCTTGAGTGCCTGTTTAGCTTGGGTGCTCTCAACCAAATTAAAATCCTTGAGTGCCTGTTTGGCTTGGGTGCTCTCAACCAAATTAAAATCCTAAGTACGGTTTCGCATCGAAAGAGCTCAGGTGCCTCCCTCTGGAAAGGAAACTGGGCATCAAAATTACATGCAATGACTGGTATCCGCCTATATGGTGCCCTCCTAAAAGAGATACTTGCTTTCGGTGAATGCACTAGTCTGCATAGGTAAAACATCATCCACAGCCCATTAAATTTTTTTAAAAAAAGGTTTTTCCCGAAATTTGTTTTTAACTATGAAGAAATGTTATCCAGAACCAAGATTTTAGCAAAATGTTAAAACTTAACTCAGTGATGCGACAGCCCATGAGGAGCAAGGTACCCTGTGCCCAACTCAGTTTACGCGACCTTGGGCTGAGGTGCATAAGCAGATGTTCCGGTCAGGTGGTCAGTTTGACGTGAAACCCCCAGTGTTATGTTCCCAAGAAAGTTTGGTACTCATTTATTGACCCAATGAAGAGATGAACGGTTGAGTCAACCTTGCCCAAATCAGGGTTTGAACATCAGACATGTGGAGTGGAAGCGCGATGCACTAACTTCTCAGCGACTGGGCTTCAGCAAAATGGTATAATTAAACTGAAGCAAGTTTAGAACTGGATACCTTCCGATCCAAAAACGAGTACCTTAGCCACCATGTCAAAACGATCGTCATAGTATGGATGCTATTACTGGTTTATATAAATATCACCGCCACACTACTTCCCCTGCCAGTTATTCGGCGAATAGACGAACAAATGATACCATATTCGTGGCGAGCGTGAGAGCAGTTGCGTCATTTTAAGTGTGACTGCTTTGTTGGTTGCGTCATTCGTGCGTGACGACATTCAGTTGTGGCATATGTTTGACGGCTTGGTTGCATTTGCGGTGGGTAGATGGCGCCACGACTGCTGCGGTTTTTTACACGGCTAGGGTTACCAATGAATGAAGATTATAACTGGATAATTTCGATCCAAAAACGAATATCTTAGCCACGATGACCAAAATAATCGTCATACCAGGGAGGCTATTCCTGGTTTATATATAGATATCACTACCCCAAAACTAAAATTTATAAATACAACTCTCAAACGTTTTTTCAGCTTATATCAAATAATATTTTTAAATAAACATGTTTATTAAAAATTGCTAGAAATAATATATTACTTTTCATTAAGAGTTGAAGTTTAATTTGCTGAGAGAAACAATCTTTTTTCTGAGTGAGAAACAACCCCAGAGACATTTTTAGAGGATTTCAATTTGAGCATTCTTTCTTTCAAATATAATTATGTTATTCGTGTATATACATAAATAACATTTTATATTTGAAAGTTTTCAAAATTCTCTTTACAGATGTAAATTGTTCACGTAGGGAACACCGGACATATCAAAGCAATTCTTCACAAAGAAAATAGAGAAAAGGAAATGTTCCTCTAGAACGTGCTTGAAAAAATATCTAGATCTTGTAATAGGAGACACTAAAATTATATGAGTTTTCTTTAGTACGTTTAACAAGTTTTTCTGAGCGCATTGTTCGGAAAATATCCTTTCTTCAGTTTTATTCCTTAGTATAGTTCACAGATTTTTTTTTATTTGTTTTTTTACCTTACCAAACCATGAAACATGACAATTTCTTAGTTCTTATTTTTTATTATTTTTTTTTTCAATTTTGGAGTGGATAACTTTTTGAAACCATAAAAATAGGTGTAAAATTTTTCACTAGATATAAATGAAATGTTGATTTGTAGGGAACTTTTAAGGCTCAATCTCTTTTTATCACGTTCTGGATTTGATTAGAGGGACAAGAGTTAAATATTTAGTATTCCCTTATGTTTAATATATGAAAAAAAATTACTTTTCGTCACAAAATTTCAGAAAATAATGAAGTACAATTTGGTACTGTTACCTCCAAAAATTACTACTTCTGCGAAAAGACCTAAATTTTTAGTGCAAATTATGAGGAAATTCAAACTTATTCTTAAGACTTATTTAAAAAGTTTTTTTCAATAACTAGAGTGATTTGGATTTGAAAAACACTAATAAAACAGAAGACACTCAAAAAATCGATTGCATAAAAAAGCAAGAATTTATTTAATGTTAATAAAAACCAAATGTTTGCTTACATATATTCTCTTTTAGTGCTAGTTAAAATCATTAAAATATTTTAATGCCCCTACATATTCTATTTTATTTTTCTTTCAATTAATAATTTATGCATAAAATGTTTTGTGTTTAATATTTGGCTTCATGGCCATAATATCCACTTTTTTTTTTAAACCGAAAAGTAATAAAACAGAATTTTTTAATGTATCAACCTACGTTTTTGAATCAATGTTTGATTGAAATTCAGAAAACAATTTTATAATTGTCATTTTGTGTACGAAAAAAAATCGAGCACACACAGACAGGAAGAAAAACTTTACTTTACAAACTACATCATTCTCAATTTTATTGTAAAAGTGGTGAATTTTAAATACCTAATATTAAACATTATTTTACTAAAATAACAATCTGAACTTTAAATGCCTTTTATGATGATTGTACTTTTTTGTCAAAGCTATGTAACTTAAAACCTGATGTCTAAAAGATTTATGAATGTATTTCTTTCATATTTTGTATGCATATTATTTGAAATATGCTTAAGGCAGTGTTTCTCAAACTGTGGGGGGCGCCCCTCTAGGGGACGTGATAACCCTACAAGGGGGCGCGAGCCCTATCAGAAAGTCGGAAATAAAAGATTATTTTTTTTAAAAAAAAATTATTAATTTACTGAAAGCAAGCAAAAAAATATATATATCATTCTGACATAATACAAACTAAATGCACATTTGCATTGATAAAATACACTTATAAATGTATCAATACTGCACAATGTGTTCCATAATTAATTTAACAGTACTAAGTTAAGAAAAAGTGTAATAATTACCAGTAATCCTATGGGCATCCATAAAATTATATACAAAATTTAATACTTATCTTAATAATTTGTAGGGTTTATAATTAGAGGAGCATTGTAGCTTTACCTGAAAGCATATTATTATTGAATTTAATACATTGTAATTATATGAAGGGAGGCGCGAAGAAAATTATTATTGAAAATTGGGTTGCAAGTATAGAAAGTTTGATAAGCACTGGCTTAAGGCAATGACCGGTGGATTTAGCTTTAACATCAATATTTTTTTAATAATTTATTCTTCCGGATGCTATGGATTCTATAAAATTGTCTGTAAGAAGATGTGCAATTAGTTATAACATCTTGGTAATTGTAATTACATTTTAGATTTAAGTTCACTGTGCCTTTGTAAATGTGTTAACACTAGAACGTCTTCGATTTCGATTACCCATAAGCGCCCACCAGTGTTGTTTTGATTCCGAGATATAAAATATATAAAATAATTGTAATAACTAAATGATTGCAGGACTACTGTTCAGTACGGTTTAGTTTTAAGATTTTTAATATTATTTTATATAATTTTCATATATTAAGACCCTTTACAACATAAAAAAATGATGTTGATAACATTGGCGTAACCCTGAATGGACCCTGTATGAAAATTCCTTGGAAGCATTTTTGCAGGGCTCCTTATAACTTTTGCTTGCACGTGTTGGGACCCCTGTAGCTTGGAGGCCCCGTATCATTGATAAGGCTGATACTGTGGTGGTTACTATTCGGGCATTCAGACTGTAAAAAATTCCTCAATCCCATATCTGAATAAACTGCGATAGTGATCATGGTTAAAGTGGAGTTTTTGCATTCGGCTGAGTGGCATAACGGTGATTGGTCGAGTCGATGGGATCCGGGGCGTGGCTATGGTTCTTCGTCAGGGTGAAAAAGTTGTAGAAATTTGGCTTGGGTGAGAGCTTAGAGCCTGCTCTCTGGTCGGTTGCTGGTGAAGTGAACATAGACTGCCCTAGGGGTTGGAAAGTATCAGTTATGTGCCATTCCTAGCGACTTATATATCAGGATTTAATGGAATATTATAAATTTAATCTGAACTTTCTAGATTCTTTGTAGTCACTTTCACTTAATCTTATGTCCCCATCGGAATCTAAATTAGATCAAAAGGCTCACACACCATCATCCCGTTCATTCTCAGAAAGCTCTGGCAACAAATTAGCCATTTCATCAGGACATAGACCTTTTCTACGAGTCATAGTTTCAGGGTGTCTGTTCTGCACAAGGTTTGAAAATTGATCGTTTTTTATGAGCAGATAGTTAAATGCTGTGTAATAAAACACTTAGACAGGACAATTTTAGTACAGTTGACACATTTCCACAGTGAAATTAATAACTACACATTAAAATCAAATAAATGTGCGATATTACCTCGGGAGTTTTTTTAATAATGGTATCTACATAGTGAACTATATTTTGCTGAACGACAGCTATTTTTAATGGTAAATTGCCTTGGTGTCGAAACAACACCAGCGGACGCTTTGGGGATATTTAGTTATAAAATCTCTCCTAATTAGCCTAGAACCGCAAAACTTTTTCTGTGTAAACAGCATGAAAAATGATCAAAAGTGAAGATAAATTTTCAAAATTCCTGCAAAATGTAGAAAGGAGAATAAATTCAACAAACACCAGTGTCCAATCGACACCGACGGACATTCTGGTGTTAAATATGTTGCATGAAAAATAATTTGAATATATGGCTTTGAATGCCCCGTAGAGTGTTTTTAAATTTCGGTATAAATGTCATCAAATTTGAGTAATATACGCCATTTTAATAAATTTAAATTGTCGTGTATTTTCTGATTACAGTTTATCATTAATTTAAATCATAAACACCAATAAATTATCATAACATTACTAATAAAATAGCATTTTAGACATCTTGTCTATGAACGCAGGCAGATATCTTATAAAAATAATTATATCTCTTATTCTAAAAATTCACGTAAGCATAGAATAAGAATAATGTTTTGTGTAGGTGCAAAAAAATGTTTTCAAACTTTACTTGCTTTCACGACTATTGTTAATTCTATTTAAGTGGACTGTTTCTATTTTTTAAAGAAATTGTTTTAATGTAAATGTAATGGTGTAATGTAAACTTTATAAGAGCTTATTTTAATTTTTATATCATAAACACATATTTTTTAAAAAAATGGGTATTTGGAGAATAGAATCATTTTTAAAAAATGCGTCGTCCCTGAAAATATTTTAAAAGAAAATCTACCTTTATTAAAATGAAGTATAAATTATCACTAAAATTGCATAAAATTACTTTGTAGGAAAATGATGAACGTAGAATATTATCTCAAAATAAAATCATTATTGAAATATGAAACTGATTTCGTTTCATTTTATATCATTTGTATATTATTATAACCCTTCAAGAAACAGAGGATTTATTTTCAAAAAACAAGGATATCGAATCACCACCATTAATGAGTCATTAAAGATAGAAATGCTATTGAAATGAAAAAATAATACATAAGAAAATTCGCAAAATCTTTTTTAAAAATATATCATTTTAGATAATTCCAAACAAATTTTACTCCAAATTGAGATATTAATAATATTTTGAAAGCAAATACTTACTCTTTAGATAAAGGTTAAATTATATGATGAAAAAAATAATGAAAATTAAACTAATCTTATCATCTTAAAAGCAATTTGTGAAATTTAAAACAATAAATTATATGAAATAAGAAAGGCGGATGTTTGCGCCAATAAAGTGGAATTAACAGGCAAAGTGCCTAGAGCTATCGAAATCAGCACAAAATTGTGATTTGAAGAGATATTTTAGGAGTCTTTTTTTTATCAATATTGGAATAGATAATGGAATAATCGATTGGGAGATCCAGAAATTCTTTTTTTTTCTCCCCTTTGTTTTCCACTGTTTATTTATATCAATAAAATAGTTTCAAGTGTTTTTCAGAAATTAAAAACTGAGAATACCTAGTTATTGTGATATAATACTTTGAATGAATAAAAGAATAATCTAGAAAAATTGTTGTTGCTTTTTTTAATTGCTTAGCTCCTCATTTTTTTTCTTCCACGTACTCCTCTTACGTCACTGCAAATGCTTCTCTAATGATTTCATTTTTTCCCCTTTAGCATCTTCATTTTTTGTATTAATTTCAATGAAGCGAATAAAAATAACGATTTTTCCCCTAAGAAAACATTCATCAATCATAATTTTGAGTTTGATTACAGATCCTTCACCGACGCAGTGAAGAGGAATTGGTCTCGTCTAGATCTTAAATGAACAAAGGTAGATAAATTTATTTTTTGAGAATTATTTGTAGTAAAATAAAAGAAATTTTTGATAAATTTGAATTTTAATAGACAGGGTGAATTATAGTGTATTTTATAAGGGTGCGTAAAAAAAGAAGGAACATTAAATTCAAAATAAAATTGAATATTCCGTTTATTACAGTAAACATATAAGCATACGCTTGAACCTTTCTTGAAACAATACTATGTGTCTTTCTTGGAACCTCGGAACATGTGATTTTATTAATTTCTATATCAGGATGCGCATTCTATATATTCATTTCTTTCTCGGAACATATAGTTCTATATTTTTTACTTTCTCACAATGTGTATTTCGTGTTTCTATTCATTTCTTTATCAGGATGTGTAATTCTATTTATTTCGTTATCAGGATGAGTAATTATATTCATTTTGTATCAGGTCATGTAATTATCTTTATTTCTTTTTCAGAATGAGTAATTCTGTTCGTTTCTTTCTCAATGTGTAATTCTATTCAATTTCTTCTCAACGTGTATTTCTATTCATTTCTTTCTCAAGGTGTAGTTCTATACATTTCTTTCTCAATCTGTAATTGTATTCATTTCTTTCTCAAGGTGTAGTTCTATACATTTCTTTCTCAATCTGTAATTGTATTCATTTCTTTCTCAAGGTGTAGTTCTATACATTTCTTTTCTCAATCTGTAATTGTATCTCATTTCTTTTCTCAAGGTGTAGTTCTATACATTTCTTTCTCAATCTGTAATTGTATTCATTTTCTTTCTCAAGGTGTAGTTCTATACATTTCTTTCAATCTGTAATTGTATTCATTTCTTTCTCAAGGTGTAGTTCTATACATTTCTTTCTCAATCTGTAATTGTATTCATTTCTTTCTCAAGGTGTAGTTCTATACATTTTTTCTCAGAATGTGTAATTGTATTCGTTCCCTTAAAAAAACATATATTATTCGTATTTTGAATGTTTTACATGAAAAAAAAGAGAGAAAAGAAAAGAAAAGAAAAACCCTTCAGCTAAGGAAAAAAATTAACCTATGATTATTTTTAGAAATCAGTTTGTTCAACAACATTATGGAGTGGTCACGATAAACAAAATCATGATCAAAAACTAATACACGGGTTTTGGTTTCCGTAGAGTCCTTGGGTTCAATCATGGTGCCATAAAAATTCTGCATCGTGAAAGGGCCGATGTATACTAAATCTGTAGGTTCATAGTTCGTTGACGTGGTGAGGAAATTCGAAGTTTGATAGCTCAGATGTCATCTCGTTCTTATCACTTGACTGAAGTTAGAAATAATGAGGTCAGTTGCCAATATTCTTCATTTTGCTTTGAAGTGTATGCTAATAAACAATTCATATATCGATGTTATAGGTATCAAACATCATATGATTAATTAAAAAGCCCATAAAAATTTATAAAACTCGCCCGTTGTTGAACAGTAATTTCAAAAAGTGAGAATTGTAATAAATTGATATTATTTTTGTTCATTTCAAGCAAATACGAACTTTAATTCATAAATTTTTACTTCTGTTTGTGCGGGTGTCGCCATCTTAAAGTATCCGAACTCGTTGAAAATGTCCGCATTCGACCAAAACAGATATTTTTGTTTTTGTATTTTATTGAATAGAGCTATCTTTTCGCTTTACAAAACACACATTTTAGGTGGTTGTTTCTACGCTTCCTTCAAGATAAGTTACAATCAATTTTATAAAATTCAAAAAAAACGGAAGTGGGTCTTTGATCTACCAAAAGGGGGCATTTAAATTGCTCAAGATTCTATCATGGTGAGTCTGATAACGAAAAATGTTACAAATGTATTTCTATAAAACTTTTTGAATCTTATATTTTTGTTATTTTCTGGAGAATGTACTAAAATATTTCTTATTGTATGAATACTTTTCTAGTTATGACTTGTTATTTAAATAATGGTCTCAAAAAGAATGTCACAATTTTTTATAATCCTTACTCAATCAGCTCTATGATTTTCAAATTTTAATAAAACATTAATATTTTAGTACATTTTCTAGATAAATGCATCTAATTTGCTTTAGTAATATTTTATTAATATGAGTTTATTACTTTTTTTCTCTAATTACTTTGAAGTTTTCAAAAATATTACTAAAATTTCATTTATAATTTCGACTTTAGTAAAACTAAGATATTTTTAAAAATATTGCCAGTTAAATATTAGTATTTATTGAAACTGATTTCTAAAGAAGCATTTATAATGTTGAAGTATGCTATTTTGTAGGAAAAAAGTACTCCAAACGTGTTTTCGGATACCTTAAATTGTACACTTAATTTAAGGAAAAAAATCATTACGTATTTGTTCTCAAGCACATGCATTTAAATAATAATTTTCAAAGTTAATGGCGTACTAGTCTTTACATCGGTGTACGGTCTTTTTTATTATATGGCTTAGAAGAAAACAAAACTTATTACTTAAAGTTTAGATAAGAAAATAAAGCTAAAGAGTAAAATCACAAAGCTTGAGTAAACACTTAATATATTTGTGGGAAAGTGCGCAGCTGTTTACTTTTTCAATTTTTTTATCCCATTATAAACTTTTCAAAGTTGGCTGCAAAAATATTATTTTCTTTTAACAAAATGTTCAGGTAAGAAATTTTCCGTAATTATTGTAAACGAAGTGTTCGTGGGAAAACATCTGATTAATTACGGCGTATTGCTTAAATATTTTGGCATGTGTTAGAAAAACAGACTTAAGGTGATTTTGCGCTTGTGCACTGTTTTTATCAAATAGGATGTTGGAAAATAAACGACGTTTATTGTGGTTCGAAAGTTAAAATTATGTTTACGAGAAAGTTTTTACTTTAAATTTCGTTTTAGTACGGGCTTTTTAATAACTTCCTAGACTGCTATTTCTGTATAGAATTCTAGGACTTTTTGTCAAAACAACTAAAGATATTTTTTATTAAAAGACAATTTTGATGAGATTTTTTTTTAAAATTTCTAAATGATATCATATTTGAAGAAAACAGTTAATGATGAGGATTAAAAATTAGACAGCACTTTTTTACCCAGGTTTATTTATAATTTTTCAATTCCTACTATTAGTTCACACTCACCCCTTCTCCTTTTGTCTCTCTCTCTCTCTCTATATATATTTATATATATACATATATATCTTGTTCAAATTTTCCCTCATTAAAAAATGCTATTTATTCATTAACTTAAGTTCAAATACATTTCTTTAAACTTGTACTGGATGACACTTGATGTTAATACAGTTTTTACCAAATATTAATTCCTTAATTATTGAATAATTAATAACAAACAAATATATTAGTCCAACACCCTATATAAAAAGGAAAATCATTCGCTGGGTCCCTGTAGCGTAATCGGTAGAGCATTAAACTTCTAATCCAAACTTCGTAGGGTCGAATTCCCACCTGGGATGGTCTAATGTCTGAGAATGTGATTTCTGTTTACTATACTATTTTATTTGAATAATTAAATTTAATTAATGAATAAATAGTGACAAACAAACAAACAAAATAATCTTCCAACACCCTATATAGAAAGTAAAATTAGAAGGAAGATTGATTTTTATTTTGACACATAATATTGTGATTATGCCGTATGTATATACATATTTATATGAATTGTAGTTATTTAATAAAAAGTAGCTAAAATAACATTTTTCTTTGTTGACCTAAGTAGGAATAGATTTTAATATTTTTTATTACTTATTATTTAATATATTTATGTACATATGAATCCCAGAAATAAGTGAATCAATTATGTCGTTTAAATTCGGCTCTAATACTCGAGTTAACATCTTAGATCTTTATTAGAATTGCTAAGAATCCATTTTACTTTATGTATTTATACAATCAACCATATACCTAACTCAGGTGGATTTTATCAATTCTTCATATTTACGTGACTTAAACATGTACTTCATTTCTATCTTAACACAGATTGTAAATGAGAACAAAATTTCCATGATCAGTTTAAATCTGTATCAAAATCTCTTAAAACTGTCGCACTTCCAAAATTACTTTAAGATAAGAATCATTTTCTAAGTATTATTTCACTAAGATCTTTCTTCTAGACGTTTTTAAAATATATTGCACTATATATTAACTATTCACATAGTCTTTTTATTAAATACCGACAGCGAAATTTTTACTACTACCCGGTAATAAATGCCTACGGGCGCGAATTGCGAATTTATCCAATACACTTTACTGTTTGAATGAAACAAACAGCAAAGTCAGCGCAAAATTTTAACAGGTTATAATTATAGTAATTAAAACTTAAAATATAAAAATCATACTGCAGATGTCCATCCAATTGAGGAACAAATTTTGTTACCGTCAGGGTCGTTTACATAATTTGTGCTCTTTTACAGTCGTTTCGTTGAAGACCTTTATGTATAATGCATTAAGAAAAAAAATAATGAAATGTTACTTTAATAAAAATTCATAATTTAGTCTTTTGAGGCCATGGGCCCAAAAATGTGTATTAGCTCTTCTTGCATCTCAGACACTAAATAAACCGTCTTATTCAAACGCCGTTTATTTTTATCTTTAAATACGACGTCTAAGTTTGTGTTTTAAACATTTATTTAGTGGCGTATGTAATATATAGCTCTCATTTTTTAGTTTTTAATTCTTTGCTTGTGTCGCAGCAGTCTCATTTTGGGTTATTTAAACATTCCAACTGAAGAATGCCTTGTCTGACTTCGGGCAAGAGGAATACTCGTCGTTTCTGTTTCTCTATCTTAAAGCCCAAACTGAGTTCATTTTCTTTTTCCAAATTCTTCATGGGATGAAATTCACTATTTTTTACTATGTATAGAGATGCATCCTAATTTATTTTATGGTAAAAAGTGCTAGGCTTAGTTTGCTAGAAAGATACACTTGGAAGTGTGAGTGATTCATGCAGTTATCTTATTTGAAATTGTACTTTACATTAGTTTATGATATTTAATTTAAAAATCAGCATTTTCCATTTATAACTGTTGCTGTAATTAACCATCTAGCTGAGAATCCCGCGATTTCTTCGGGTAACGTAGATGTAACAAAATTTGCACAAAATAAGATTTCCACGGGTATGCATTTCTTACGATTACTTAGCTGTGCAACATGTGTTGTTTCTGTTTGCTTTCTGTTTGTTGTTTTATGTTCATATTTTGATGATCTAATTCTATATTTTAAAATAAAAACTCTTTTATAACATGTTCTTGTATATTTTAACTCTAAAATGTGTATTTGAAATACGTAATAAAAGAATACTCAATTTTTGAACTTTTGATAAAAAAAAACTACGCAGCGAGTGGTTTAAATGTTCTGAATGAAATGTAAATATGATCCATTATTTTTTGCACATGCCTTTTATTCCAACGTATAACGCGCACTTTTCACACACACACACACACAAAAATTATATAAGACCGAAATTAACGAGTACGCGTTATGCACCAAATATAAAGATAGCTTTAAAAATAAAGAAAATATAGCATAAAACAATTATATTTCTACATATACCTAAATACTGTTCATTTAAAAGAAATGACACCTTACAAACTTTTAACAATGAAATAACTCAAAAATGTTTACTCTCCTTGTGCTTTAGGGCTGTAGAGTCTTAAAAGTATATCGTTGTTAAAAAGCCCGAGATAATGCGCGAATTATTCGGTAATTATCTAAAAAATTCAAAAATGCTGTTTGGCAGTTTAGGTGTGCATAATTAATTCATTGACGCATATAATACGCCGGAATGCATGGTATATCGAAATACTAACTTTAGTAGATATTAATTTCATTTTATATTTTATTCTTATTTTATATTTATTCATTTATTTGTCATCTTGTCTACTAAAACATTTTAATATTAAATTGAGAGAACAAAATTGCCGAAAAAGAATTACCTTTTTAGTACATTTTTCTTTCAATGCAAATGTTCAACTGTAATGATAAAAAAATTCAGACTAATACACACACACACACACACATATATATATATATATATATATATATATATCATGTATTAGAGTAATTCTTAGAAGGACAGGAAAAATGCAACTTGCAGCCATTTAGTATATTCTATTTTATCTTTAATGTTCAGTAAAGCAGTCTGTACTCCAAGCCATGACAAAACGAGTCTTATTTCAGCGATGGTCAGATCCAGTGCATCGCTCGTTCACTTGGTTTTTCGTAAGTCCACCGAATGTCAAAGTCCTTATGCGGGAGGTGGGTTGATTTGTTCTGGTAGGAAGTTTACCCCAACTGACACTTGAAGGGCTGGGAATTCATCATATATATATGTATATATATATAGATGTTTGTACATGTGACCTGATTTCAATCCAACACCGTTCAAACGATTTCTGTGAAAATCGGTATGTATATGTATTTTTTGTAAAGAAGATTTTGTGTGGTATCTTCTTTTTACCGTTCTCCACTAGATGGCGGTAAAGAATATCAACTTCTGCAATGTTCAATCAATCGCCAAGTTGCCAACAGGGTCTCCAAAATTATGCCAACTTGACTTTATCGCCAACATTTGACTATGTTTCCTTTGAATCGTCATTATAACGTAAGGAACAGCTTTGCTTGCGAATATTACAATTTTAACATAAAATAAATACAACAAAAAGTAATATTAGCGTATTACACATTCAGATATAAATTATTTAAACCATTTTATAAGCGTTCATTAAACAAAATTTGTAACAATGTTTTACTTTTGCTGAGCAGAGATCAGCTTAGGAAAGTGTTTTCAAAAATCGACTCACAAGAGAGTTATTGGGTGTTAGAAATAATAAAAAAAAAATCCTTTATTAAGCTATTAGCTCTTTTTATAAGCTATTAGATCTACAGACCTAAAATTTAACAAATTTGGTTTTTTGTTTAGCTGAAATATGCAAAAAGTTCCCTTTTGTAGTTGTTTAACCTTTTATCTATCGATGGTAATTATAAGTACCAGTCACTTTAAAATTGCATAGAATAACCATTTTTACCAATAGTAGGAATATTCTTTGAAATCCACTCTTTAAAGATATATGGCAACGCGGGTTTTATGTTGAGTATTTTAGTGGGGAAAGCGAATAGTTTTATAGATAAGATTATCCCGAAAAAATAGTTATTGTCAAAAGTTAAGTGTCTTAGTTTTTTCGTATGATAATGACAACCTTAGAAAACGATTTGACTTTTTAATTTAAGTGGACAGTGTATATAATTAATTTTACAGTTGAATATCTTTAAATAATTAATTAGCTCTAAAGGATTAAATTTCCCAATGTTGAGTAGTTTGTTTATGTATACCCCTTAATTTTCAATGTCATGATGCAAAAAAATTTCATGAAAAGAACTGCAGTAAATCATAATGCGGTAGATAAAGGGTTAATTTGCAATTCACGCAAAGTGAACTCATTAAAAACTTCTTTATCCTTCAATCTGTACTGTTTCATTTTTCAATTCACCCGTGCGAATAACGGGTATAACAGCTAGTTACAATATAAATATTATACTCAAATATAAAAAACAACTTCGTTGCTTTTACCTTACCAATCTCAATGGCGTAACTGAATATGAAGATGGTTGATCAATACATTCACTCTTAGCTTTCTAGTACTAACGGACCAGTAGTCAATTCAGAGTTGCCATCATCACTCAAATCTCGAAAATATTGACAAATACAAGGGACGAAAGTGCATCTGTCAGCCTTCAGGACATATGAGTGATGATTTGTTCCCACGATATCAGTAAATCATGATGTGTCCTGAGAGAATTGAGATGTGGAAAATTACTATGGGCTCGCTGTGTATCTCAACGATCCGATTGAAAGTGCCTAAGTTGTGTTCAATTGTCGACAAAATGTATAATCAATTGAGTTAAAAGCCGCTATTTGTGTCACAATCGACATCATTTAGTTTGTAAATTTGTTCGACTTTTTTGTGTTTTGTAAATGTTAATTCTGCTTGTCGATTGTTTTACTTTTTTATCGGTAGTTGCGGTACATTTTTACAGTATCAAAATCCAGTTGCTAAATTAAAGTTAGAATATTATAATAAAAGTAAATTATTAAGAAAAATTACCCATATTATATAAGCCTGATTTGGATTTACTGAATTATCATTTCTGTTTTATTTTATCAGCTTAAACAATGATTTAATTTTTGTTCTGTGCATTCGTTTTAATTAAAATTTTTGAAAATGAGAAGAAATATAGTAATATATTTCTTCTCAGAATTTTGAGAAGTAGACATGACGTATGAAAAAACTAGCTTTTGTGAGACATAATATATATATATATATATATATATATATAAATTAAGGCGATATGGTACCCTAAAAATTAACAAAATATCGATTTTTTTTATTGGCTTATATGATGCTTTTAATCCTTCTTAATGTGTCTGCAAAGTTTCAGAGTTGTATCTATATTTTTTATTCAGTTATTTATCCATTTTTTCTGCATGTCAGTAGACTAAACAAAGCTGCCACGCCCACTTTTCAGATCGTCTGCTAGAAAAGAGCCTGATAAATAAGGAACTAATTTTTTTTTACTCCACGCTGATTAGTGTTTAAACTGAAATGAAATAATTGTTTTGTTTTGATTATATGAGTGTTATTCTACTGCATTTTCTTTGAAGTTCTGTTCCTACAAATTTAACTATATTTTTGTACTCTGTGTTCTGAAGAGTAAGAAAAGTTGCTTTACGACAAGGAATTTGGTGATTTCTCCAAAAAGTTTAAAAGTTAACATGTCTAGGCCTAAAAACGTACTAAATCTGCCACAACGAAAGCTTTGAAGAGGTGGTTTTCAGATGCTAAGACAAGTTAAAAAGTTTCTCAAAACACTAACTTGAGGTGTGCAAAACTTGAAGAAGAATGCAATACTTTTTCTCGTTTGGATGAAAAATATACTGGTATATCCAGATCTCCAACATACGTCATTATTGATAAAAATGCATTAACAAATCTTTTTAAAAATACTCTATGTAATACTTGCAAAAATGCTTCTTTGCGAGTAAATTTTGGAAGAGCCTATGGATTTTGTGAATATATTAGTTAAATTATGGAAAAAAGAGTATGAATATTTGTGTACATGTTGTTTATTATAGTAGTATAGAACTGTGCATGAAATAAATTCTAAAATGTGTGTGTAATTTTTTTAAAAATTGTTAAGATAATGTTTTATGAAATATTGACCTTTTGTTTATATATTCATTATACATGTATATTCTTTTATTCTAGTAAATTTTTAAAAAAATTTGTGGTAAGCTGTTTGAAACAAACTAATTAACATTACATAAAAGTTTCAGATTATTGGAGGAATTTTTTATGCTAATTAAGAAATGAAAACTTTAAACTCATTTTTCTCCATGTTGAATTTTTGTACATTCACTGTTATTCAAAACCCTAAGGCTTTTTGATAATTAGTAAGGGTTTGAAACTTTTTATACATGTTCTGAAATGTATGTTTTGTAACACTGTGCATTGAATTAGCTCTAACATGTTTAGTACTTTTCTAAAAATTTCAAAATCAAAATTAATGTTTTTCGAGAATTTTTAAGTTTAACTATAAAAAATTAATAAAAATTAAAGAGCAGTAGCAGAAAAACCCATGCACAGTTTTATGTAGTATATTATAAGGTACTTGGAAAAAAATTTTGAAAGAAAAGAAACATATTTAAAAAGCCTTAGGGTTTAAAATGTTTAAAAAATTTAAAAACTATAAATTTACAAACATTTTGCAACAAATTAAAATTTTTTGTATGGAAATATTATTAAATATTAACCTTTATAAAATACAATTAAAACCAAATATCAAATATTAAAAATAAAAAAAATTTTAAAGATGGTACCATATCGCCTTAACTACAGTTGATTAGAAATGAGTTTTTTAACTCCTTACTGCTGATTCAAAGTTACGCGATTTGCTCCGCAATGCCACTGTTTTTCAACTAGGCAAGTGTAGCTGTGTATTGGGGAACAACTTTTCTCCGAAGTAAGTAAATTGCATAAATCCCTTATCTCCCCGTAAAATCCGGCGTAAAACGAGCTCTTTCAACATAAAAAATAAAATAAATTTTACTTTTGTGCGTTATACACCGGATATAAAAATGCTTTAAAAATGAACAAAAGTAATAAGCATAAAAAATTAGATTTCTATGTTTTTTGAAATATAGTTTCTTTCAAAGAAATGTCATACCTTTTGAAACTCAAGAGTGACAATTCTAGACGTATACTACTTTTCAAATGTCTCCTGGGTTAATACTTCGAGTAAATTACTTAAAAATATATGAGCAGTGCATTGGAACATTTAAAGCTTCTTCTTCTATACTTCTTCTATACTGCGTCAAAAGTACAGGTGCGCATTATACGCCGGTATTTACGGTACGGCAGGGACACTCAACGCACTGGTTGAGCAAGACGGATATATATGCCCATGACAGGGAGTTAAACACTACTCATGATGTGGCTTAAAAGGGGAAAGACCTCATCTTTTAATGACGTAATAACAGTATCCGCTTTCAATAACATTTGCGTTACTTTTACACTACAATGCTAAAAATATTAAATCCGGTTCTTGCTTAAGTTTTCATGCAATTAAAATATGTTATCAATAATATTTTAAGGAATAAATTTTTCACGTACTTATATAAAAGGACAGAAATGTATGCAAAATATTTTTTTTTCAAAAAATTATTTAAGAAAAATCTTTTAATTATATCGAGCTTAGTCATGCAAGATAGTGAAATTTTAGATTGGTAAAACAACTTTCAATCAATTTGTAAAAAAAGTATTGAATCAATTAATAATTAATCACGTTTAAAAGAAATAGAAGTAAATGTGATTTTATTATCATTAGGATTATGTCCTTATTATTTATAAAAGACACCTGTTTCCGCTTCCGCGTTTCGTATTTTATTTTTTTAATTCTTACTAAGCAAAAAGAATGATATAAACCACTCGAACGCGAAAATAATCCCTTATCAAAAGACAAACTATTGAAGGAAAACAGAAAAAGAAATAATTTCCTTTTCTTATTTATCATTCTTATTTAATTTAAATGAATCTGATACTGTTCAGAAACAAATGCATAAAATAAATCTTGGGGGCTTTAAAATGCATTATGGTTAATGGAATATTGCTTTGGTCAACTGTTCATGAATTCTTTAAGTAAAAGGTGAGTTGTTTTTACGTTTAAATATAGAATTATACAGGTTAAATGATGCTGTTAGTTTATTATTTTTAATTATAAGAAAACAGTATACTAATTTAAATATTTAATGTGTAGTTAATTGCTTGAATTTCTAATACGCTTATTATTTTCGTAGTTTTTTAATTTTTAAATGACAACATACTTACTATGTCAGTTTGAGGTAGTCTACTGAGGTAATTAGGAAAAATAAATTAACAGCCTAAAATCGCATTCATATAATATTTCCCCTGGTATATTCTGTTTATGAATTTTTGTAAATTAGGCAATATTTATTATACATAATCTTGTGAAAAAATATTTGATTTTAAGAAAAGTTTAAAAATTAGTTAGTTAAAAATAATTACCTAGAAAAAGTATTAAAAGAATAAATTGAAAGAGACTAAAAGGAAAGAAATAAAGTTTTGAGTTTAACAAAATAGAGCCTTAATTCGAATTAAGAAAAAAAATGCTAAGTAAATTTAACATGTTATGACTTTTAAAGCCACTATTTAAAAACGTCATTATTATTCTACAGTCTGGAATCTAGACTATCTTGTACAGATAAGAAAAGAACGTTCATCAACCGATTATTGCTTTCACATTACTAGCTTCACTATCGCCTTCTTATCAGAATAACTTTAGTGACACATTCGAAAAGATGAGATAATATGTTTGTATTTTTCACCTTAGAAATATTCTTGAATAAATGCATTAAATTATCAGCAAACAAATTATTTTCTTAAATTCGTACATTAAACTTATGAATATTCATTGCAAAAAGTTACATTGAATATAAGATTATTTTATGAAGCTGTACAAACCTCATACCATAGTTATTTTGTGTATTATAAGCAGAATATTTTATAAATATTTGATGAATACAATGTTTTGAAATATAAAACAATTAAACATTCTTAATCTTTATCAGTTTCTCCTCCTACTAGAAGTCGTATAGTGAAATGAATTCATTTCCCCATCAAGCTGATAAAATTATATTTTTCTTATTTTTAAATAAAACAATAGTTTTCAAACATATGGATTTTACATTCACCCTTTTCTTTGTAACAGAAATTATATCTGTCGTATTCTAAGCAGTCATTATTAATCTTTGTCCGAAATACACATAAACCTCAAGAACAAAAATGTTATTATTGTTGATGAAGATAATATTTTATTTAAATGTTTACATTTGTTCTTAAATATTTGAAGTTTTTTTTTGCCGTACAACATTATGCCTGAACAATAAACCATTTAAAATATGACATATATTTCGCATAATACGATATCCACATCCATAAAAGAGTTACTGCTTTTGTTGCCAAAAAATGCTGCAGAAAACCAAACGGCATGAAGACGAGTTACTTATTTATTCGTTTTGACATTTTAAAGTTTAAAAATTACGTCATAAGAAATGTATAAATATATTCAAACATCATTAATCTTCCTCCATTTCTTAACTGACAATATACATATTTTATTTTGAATTTCTGGTCCTAAGAAAATGTTTTTACTGTACTAGGCAATTTACTTTCCCTCTATAACATTTACAAAAGTGGTAAAGTAAAAGGAAAAAAAAATCATTCCGAGAGACCTACTTTACTTCCGATAGATCTTGAGCGACATGCCATTTGGATTTGACACGTCGTGGGAAATATTTCACAGATGTTCTTGAAAAGTGCTTTTTATATGCAGATAGCAAATGTAGAACGAGATCTAAAACTTTCAGGATACAAAAAATGCAGCACAAGTTCTCTTTTCTCCACCTTTATTCAAATAAAAATAGAATTTCATTCAAAAGCAACAATTTATTATTTATCAAACCAGTAATACGAGTTTTACTTTTCATTTAAGTTCGGAACTGTTTTAAAGTAATTGGTAAAAAATATGTTTAGATATGGTTTTAGTGGATATAAATCTAAGATAAAGTCATAATTCTATTTTTGTACTTATTGAACTTGTCTTCTTTCATTTAAATAAAATAAAATTTAGCTATATTATTCATGTAACATACGTGTTATGTTATAGTTTACTTTAAATTACTTTTCAGTAAGAATAGTATTTAAGCAGGTTTCCAACTCATGAAACTTTGAGGACACGTTAAAAAAAAGCTCAATTAAATTTAACATTTTGTATGAACCAGTATTCAGAAAATGATCTAGTAATATATTACGCTATTTAGACTTATCATCATAACATGTTTAAAAGGATTTGCTAGCTTGCTTGGTTTATCTTTGGGTATTTCATGATGATGTATGACTATACGAGGCGTGAAACAAAAAGAGACTGGTTTGATGAATTATTGTAACAGAATCAGTTCTCCTGACAGTATCACCTTTAAAGCAGTTACCTTCAGCATTCACACACTTCTGCATTCGGTGTGGCCATTGTTGTGTAGCCCCTCTTTTTCGAACGATTGGAATGCAATGACCTTCAAAAGTTTATCTGGGGGCTTTGAACGCAAATTGAGCATTTGTAACAGTCCGCTCTGAGATTTTTGAAACGATTAAAATATTATTTTCTACTTTTCTATCACATTATCTCATTAATTATAAAGTATATTTTTACTGGTATAGGTTTTATACTGGTTTTATGAAAAATATAAATTATGTGTTTTAAAATGACAATTTTGTATGTTTAGTTTAAATTAATGTTAGTCTCATTTGTATGCAATAAAGTTAATAATTTTGTTTGTATAATACAAATGACATCTTGTACTTAATAAATATGTATCATTATGACTTAATTTTATTTTCATAAATAAATACACGTGTTAAAAAGTTTGGTATTCCTCATCCGCGGTAACGACGTAGCAAAACAGGCGCGAGTGACCACGGGTTAAGGCGAAGCTGGTCACATAGATAACGGAGGGGCGTGGGATGACGTCACCAAAATAGTTCTTTGCAAACTCCTCTTTTTTCAAGCTGCACACTTAATCTCGTTTTTGTGTTACACCATTGTTTTTTGTACCATTGCTTACATTCTTAAAATAACTAGAATAAATTAGTAAAAAAATAGTAGAACATACTCATCTCGTCATCTGAAATTTATTTATTAAAATATGGAAGTAATTGCATACAAAAAGAGATAGCTACATTAGCGTTTTGTGTGACATTATTTTTGTCAGATATGTTTATATATAAATCAATTTAACACAGTATAAATATGCTCCTAAGAGAAAATGTGATATAAAATATGCTAACTCAGTGATTTTTATAAATTAAAATTGTAATAAAAACCAATGAACTCGTATGCGTTTATTTCATAATACATAACTGTTATTACTTTTTTGGTTAATAATTCTTATTTTAGGTTATGCTCACATATTTTTTCTTTGTTAATGTTTAAATAAACTCATCATGGAGAAATATAAAATTTTACTTATGATAACCAATTTAAAACATTTTTTTCCTACGCAATAGTTAAGCATACTTTATCCAAAAGAGAATTTCTACTCATCATTATTAAGTTTTGAATCATTTGTATTCCTTTTTTTCTGTTATTTAATATCGTTAAAATTTGAAACTCTATTCTGGAGTTTCTTTATTTTTATATTTTTTGTTTGTATAATCGTTTCTGAACATATAAGAACACCTTCCTCTCAACAGGGATGGCGTACCAATGGCACGCGTGCCACTGATGGCATGCGACACAATATTTTTGGCATTTCACCGTTCAAAATAACAAAGTTCACTATGAAGCATTACAAACAAATGCTAATGACTAGTCGTGAGTTGGCGGGAATTTGATTCCAGAAACATTTATTTATTTGAAGAAGCTGGCTTGTGTAATTTGAACCATATTTTTATCTACCTATGCTTGGGATTCATTATTTTCAGAGATGAATAACATTAAAGACTCCGTCAGAAACCGTTTTGCCGATGGCTCAAATTCAGCATGCATTCTGCTAAAAGTTATTTGTCATCTAATCTGCAACAACAAAAGTCACACTAATGTTACTTTAATTTGAAAATTACACGTTTTATTTAAACATTTACTACTATACAGTACAATATGTATTTTTCGTAGTAAATAAAGAGTTATGAGTCGCTAGTATTAGTTTTATTATTTCCCCAAAAATCGCGAGTCAAAACTATTTGAAGACGCGTCTATATCTCGTTAAATATTTCCTTAGAAAAAATGGCACGTTGATCCATAAAGGTTCGCCACCAAAGTTTCGCATACCACATATATTTCTCAAAGATACAACTTTAAAAAGAATAGCAAACTGCTTTTATTTATATATATACATATATATATTTTAAAGGAACATATTTGGTTTCTAAATTTATTAGAAACATACTGAGTAATCGAATCTTGAAAATGTTTAAGCCAATAAAAGAGGAATTAGTGCAGAGAAATTTGAGCAAAGTTCTTAGTGCTCTCGAATATTCATCTAAAAAAATATTTTGCTTTTCTTTCCTGAGTCATATTTCAAAGTATCAACAAAAATGTTTAACTCCAAACGCAGACATAAAAACTAGATACTTCTACCAAAAAATGAATGAAAAACACAACATTCGGCACTTTTGAAAATGTCGAAATGTCATGTTTCGTTTGTGTATATATTTTTTTCTCTGTAGAACACCCACTCATGCATTAAAGGTAGTTGGATTTCAAGGGTTAGATGACACATTTGAAAGGGTAGAACAAAAAAAAAATATTCCCTGTAGTTTCCGAAAACTGCTCGCGTTTAGCTTTTAAAAACCGACGAAAAACATTAAAAACGAAAACAAATATTTCTCGAGTTCAAAGCGACCTTCTTTCAACATGGAGAGTGTATTTTTGAAAAATAAACATCATCTTTTGCGAATTGACTGTTTATTTTACTCTTTCAATGATCGCGATGTAAGAAACAGCTGTCCTCAATGCATATCAAACGATTTTCTTTTCACGCTTTCTCATCATGTTAAGTATTTGCGGAAAAAGAGAAGGAACACAGTAGGGTAAAACGTTCTGCTGACGTCATAGTTTTTCCCTTTTTTATTTTTTTATCTGTGACCAGATATGTTTATCTTGATCATATACATAGAGTATACTTAAACAATTGCATTTCAAAAAACATTTATTCTAGGAAATATTTTTTTCCTTTTTTTTTACTAAACATTTAAATGCTGTTGATTTTTAAGTTTTATTTTATATCTCTTTGTTTAAAATAATATTTTTCCTGTGTTAAATAAAATGATACAACTACTTAGAATGACACGGTTTTTCTTGCATTTTTTAAAATATATTTCCAGATTCACAAATGAAACAATACTCCATAACTCCTTGCTCTGAAATGCATTCCATAAGATTTTCTAATTTTTTAAACTCTTAATATGATTTTAGGCTTCATTAGTGCTGTATCAAATCCCCTTGTATGGTGAGAAAAACACTCACCTGTAAATGTTGCTTCCGAAATCAAGAGAGGGTTCTGTTGGTAACCCCGAGGCCGCGGTAGCCGAGTGGTATAGGTATTGGATCGTGGATGGCCTTGTCACGAGTTCGAGCCCAACATCTCTAAAAGACCCGCCGTGTAGGGCAGTGATGGACGTTAAACCTGTCAAGAGCTGAAACGTCTCCCGTTGGTGTGGTGAGGTAGTTAGGAGAGTTGGGTTTCAGCTCAGGTGTCACCCACGTCACTTGACCATGGTTCCAAATTACGTGGTCCGTCCCCAAAAGCCCTCGTGTAGCTGAATAGTGTGACGTTAATATTCAATCATTCAATCAATCAATCTGTTGGTAACCCCATTACACTTTTATGAACATCTTAGCATTTCCAGCTGGCTGGCACATAATTCCTTGTTATTTATCACTTCTTTGATTTCTTCCTCCCCCTACCTTTAGTTTCGGATTGTCTTGTTGCTTTTCAACTTGACACTGTCGGAGGTCAATCAAGAGGGTTGCAAGATGTGCACCCCTTCTTCTATTCACTTACTTTTATTGGTCATACATACCCTTCATTTTCCGTAACGTAGTGTACCCTAGATCTGGATTTTTTTCAACATTTCGCATAGAAAGAGAAAAATAGGTTTCACTTTTATATGTGTCGCGGGAAAATGATGCAATTAGGGATTTCATCAAATACCTTAGGGACATGATCAATTCACGCAATATCTCAAAATAACGTCTCTTTGAGGTTATTTTCCTAAAGTAAGTAATGGATTTGATTAAATCCCTCGATTGTTTTAGTGAAATGACGAAATTAACAAGTCAGCATTTGTAGAGCTCTATTTTCGCTTGTTACCACTCCCTTTTATTTCCCCCTTCTCCTCGTCCGTACCTGGTAGCGCCGGGCTTCTGACGTGACGCACAAAAACAAAATGACCAAAATATCATTTTTTTAGCTTTATTTAGTTATATTCTTTACGTTATTATCTTTCGATTGATATATCACTTTTATGCCTGAAAATTAGAAACTGGATAAAACTTAAACTGAAAAATGTAAACAAACAAACTAGGGAATTTGACCACGCCTTCTGTATAGATAAAAGAAAGCTTTATGATAATAAAAAAAAGCTATTTTTTAAAAAAGGGAATAATAACTGAAAAGAAGGTGTTACAAACAAAGCAGGATATTTCTGAAGTACTACATTATTTTATAATTTAAAAAAAAAAAAATGTTTTAAATTCTACTACAAATATCCTTCTTTAAAAAAGTACCAGCTTTATTATCTAATTATTTTGTTCATTAATTTCGCGAATAAATAATTTGTAATTCAATGATTACTGTTGTATTAATTACTCTACTTTTAATAATGTACCATATTTGCTAAATGGACCTTATTAAACTCTTGGCAAAATTATTTCATCAGTTCATCGAAACAGATTAGGGACTGGATCGAATCACTTACTTTTCTTAAAGAAATCACCTTACAGAGTTCTTATTTTAACATCTTGCGTGAATTAATTATCTGATTTAGGGATTTGAAGAAATCCCTAATTTAATCATTTCCCTGCGACATTTATTCACCGAACACTTACTCATTTTCCGAAGCATTGCACGTTAATTGCATGCACGTTTTTGAAATAATAATTGTTTTACTTATTATGCGAGGTCCCACAATATATTTACATATGTATTTTTTTCGATCATTGACTTTTCATTTCCACAATAGGTCTCTTGTTCTTGGTTTAGTTTCAGAATTTACAGTCTGTTTGATCATAATAGGATATTTAATCGTTCCATTATTTCTCTGATTATTATTATATACTTATACATAGTACTGTTTTGCTAATGGTAAAATTTAAGTTATCTTTTTATAATATTCAGTTGAATTTGAATATTTTCTCTATTTCAGTATTGCAAGTTCTAGAATATTTCTCTGACCTTAATTTGTGCCTTTTACTGTGAGATATTTACAGTTCTATCTGGGGAAAAAATTGTGAAAGATTTTCGGTGCTATCAGTTGTCGTTTATCTATTCTACGTTTTCCTATTGTCGTTTTATCTATTGTAGACGTACTTGTAATGCAATAAAGATTATATTGCTTTGTGTAATTAATCTTATTATTTGATTCGGAATTAACTGTTTAAAATACAAGCATATGAATTAGACACGTATTCCTGGATTAAATTTTCTGTTATATATAATAGAGAAAATAGTTTATTACTGTAATTGAAACGTTTCCTACCCCACAAAAATTTTCATTCTATATTTTCTGTTCTAGAAATTTTTAATGTATCAAATTGATAGATTTAAAACGCATATATACTGGTGCATGACGTTTTGAATCTGATATTCAATAAAATATCTAAGGTTGCAAAATTTAGAATGTTTAAAATTCACTGTTCTGGTAAAATGAGTCAAAGTTTATAAATATTAGGTATCCTTCCATTGATATCTATTCAATTCTTGAAAAAAGCGAATTCTAAACTGATACGAATTACATTGTATCGCCAGGTAATTGAAAGGTTTCAGCGGAAATAGCTCAGAATTTATTTTGTAATTTTTCACAAAATTATTTCCTGTTAGAAAGATTACTACGTGTCACTCTTTCAGTTAGAAATATCAATCTGAAATTGCTCTAGCTTCCCAATACCTATTTATTATGAATGAAAAATCTCAGGAAACGGGCTTGAATTCGATATAAAACTAAACAAAATTGCCAATACACGTGATTCGTTACATATTTTGAAAGAGTTATTTGGTAATGTTATATCGGTTTGTTAGAAAGGAAGAAAGGCTTGTACAAAAAGCCAAGGAATGAAATACAACTCAAACGAAAAGTAAAGAAATTGTTGATGATGAACACCTTGATAGAAAATAGCTTTCAGGAAGAAAAAACGACCCGATATATCGGAAATCTACACGAATCTCTATCTGATTTATCCGAGAAGAAGAAAAAAATACACGTGCATGTAAGTTCGCACAGAAGAATAAAATTGATGCACACATCGATACATTCCCAGACGTGTTAAATAATCCGATGTAAGACGAAAAGCTTTCGATTTCAAGTCGTTGCTTTTGCCAACCTAGTTACTGAACACTCTCTTCCAAATTTTTAGCCTCAAGCACAGTTATTTTTCGTCCATGTAATGATAATGTAGTTAGGTCGAACGGTGCTGTATGGCAATACCCATAGGTTGAAAAATTTCTTAACACTAGAACGTCTGTCGGTGTCAATTTACACCAGGGCCCGTTAACTTTGTCCTCCTTTAAACATATGTGCACGGAATTTGAAAATGTTTTGGCACTATTAATTATTTTCCCTGGTGATTACACTGAAATTTTTGTGGTCCTTGGTTAATTAGGAGTGATTTTCCAACAAAGCAAACCTAGAACGTCGGCCGGAGTCATTTCGACGGAGTCGGCCGGAGTCATTTCATAAACTTCCCAAAGTTCTATCACACTAAACATAATAACAGCGTCAGTTTTTTTTAATGATATAAAGGGTCATAATATATGATAATTACATCAAATTATATTAAAAAGTCTTAAAACTAAACCTTGCTGAACAGTTGTCCTGCAATTATTTAGTTAAAACAATTTATTTATATATTTTATATTGCGGTGTCAAAAAGACACTGGTGGATGTTTAAAGGTAATCGAAATCCCGGACGTTCTAGTGTTAATCAATTCCAAAACGAAGCTCCAAAAATATGCTGTTTGAGATAGAAATTCCATATACCTCAACTTGCCATTACGCGTTCGCTTTACTGGGTATTTCATGATGATTTTGAATAAAATATTGTCTAAATTCTAGTATTAAGCTTTCCATTGTATTGAAAAACATTCCTATAGCCCTTGTCTCATCGATTTAAAAAGAGCAACATTTGAATTTCTAAAATTAAAATAAATGTATCTGCAACGTTCCCTGTATCTCCACACCTCCTCAAAGGGTCAATTTCCGAAAGCTTGTTCTTATAGATTTCTATTTTAAAAAAAGCATGCTTACCAAATTTCAAGTCTATGTGTCTAATACTTCAAAAGAGGATATTTATTAATGACCCAGAAATTCCCCCTGTCCCTTAGAATTCTTTTTTCAATACACCTTACCTCTCCAAATCTCTATTGTGAATATCTAATATTTCTGAGGATCTCGTGATGAGTAGGTGGAATCGCTTATCTTCTATATAGTACACTCATGGACAAAAGAATTAGCGCACCAAGTAGGAGTCGTCAGAATGAAACGAAATTTTACATACGTAACGACTACTTTTATATAAGTAAATGATTAAACAATCAAAGAAAACGTATAATTTATTTCATAGAAAAAGGTAAAACAACGGTGGATTTAATACCCTTTCAACCCCCTCTAGAGCAAATGCACGATGAGGCATACATGTTCTGTATGATGTCTTGAGACATTTCGTTCCATATTTGCTGTAACATTGCCTCTAGTTCGTTCAAACTCGTGGGAGGCCCAAGTCGCCGTCCCAAATGATCTCAGATATGCTCGATTGGAGACAAATCTGGGAATCGAGCAGGCCAAGGAAGAGTAGTAACAGTGCGCAGACAGTCTTGTGACACCCTTGCCGTGTGAAGCCGAGCATTGTCTTGTTGAGAAATGGCTCCTGTTGTAACTCTAGTTTAGCGGCGCGGCATTCGCTTGTTTTCAAGTGTATTCCTGTCTGTCTTGTTTGTGTTGTAAATAAAAGTTTATCTCTCCATCAGACTGGTCATATCATTCTAGTCGCCAACACTTCTGACAGATAAGAACTAGTTTATTCCATTTTTGATCTACATATTCGAATAGAATTTCTGAAATACGATTACGAATGAATTATGAATGTGAACATTATTTTGAATTTAAATTTGAACAGCTCTTGGGAGCCGTTGCATGAGTGGCAACACATGTGGTTGCAGGATTTCGTGGACATACCACTGGACTGTCATGGTGCCACGGATGAATACTAGGGGTGACCATGTATTGTAGGCAATGTCATCCCATACCATCACACAGCTGTGGGAGCGGCGTGTCGTTGTAAAGCAAAGGCAAGATTGAGTCGTTCACCACGGGGTATCAACACACGAACATGATTGTCATCACTGCTGAGATTGAATCTGGATTCGTCGCTAATGACAACATGGTTCCATTCCGCTGCAGTCCAGTTTCCTCGTGCACGGCACCACTCCAAACGGAGGCATCGATGAGAGGGCGTCAAGGGCAGAACACGTAATGAGCACCGCGATCCCAAATGCACTTCAGCCAGGAACCTTCGTATTATTCGAGAAGACACTTGGGCCCCTAATGAAGGTGCTACCTGTACCTGGATGGCGGCGATGAAGCAATTGGCTTTACGTGGGAATTTCTTACGATGTTGTGGTCTTAGCAATGGCTGGTCTATCGAGGGCGTCCTGAGCCTGGTCTTCATGTAAATGACATCAATCTAATCCAGTGGTCCCAACATCTCCTCAGAACACAATTAGAGCGGCCAAATGACGAGATACTCGCCTAGCTGACCACCCAGCTTTCATCATACCGATGATTCTCCCCCTCTCAAAATGCGACAGCTGCTTATATTGTCTTTGAAAACGACGTAACGGCATGTCTACCTCAGCTCTTCCATTGTAAGCGATTCAGCACACTTAAACAACCTTTGGTTGCCTGTTTTATACTCCACGGGGAACGACGTTAAACGCCCTCTACCGGCTATACGTAATGTGCAATCATCTGCATTTCTAATAGGTCGCATATCTCCCCGACATGTACCTTCATGCCTAGTTACGTTACGATCCCTCAATTATTTCTTGATGCGCTAATTTTGTCAATGAGTGTACATAATGATTCTGAAGAGATTTCTCGTGAAAGGTAATTAGAGCTTTAACATGTTGAATGGATTTAAGGCTCAAACGTCTTCAAGAATTAAAGTTTTAAGACTAGGAAAATCCAGGAACTAATTTAATATTTTCAAAGTCACTCGACCAAAATTCGTTACGATTATCAGTGGTAATAACCCATATATTTCTCTGGTGCGACATTTATTTAACCACTATCATCATCATCAATTTTTGATCAAATTTAATGCCATATTTCCTAAAGATAACATTTAAAGCTTACAATTAAAACAACGTGTTATTTAAGGCTCGAATTTCGGCTTGGTAATTACAATATAATGGCAAATTGTCTTGTTTTCTTTGTCTATTCAATGATAAGAATAAACAAATCTGAGTCTAAAAATCCTCTCCTACTCCTTGGAAAGTTTGATTTTATTTACCAATTCAAGTGTTATTCTCATAATTACATTTAAACCATCACAGATAGTCTTCTCTAACTCTGCGGTGTGTCATGAAGGTCGGATGAAGTTACAGGCCAGATCAATGTCAGTGAAGGTTGCGTAAGACGCTTTGTAATCTTCGTTATCTTGAACCTTGAGTTGCAAGACCGAACAAGAAAATTTGGAAACGAGTCTGATAGTCTCTTGGAGTGCGTATGTTACAACATTTCGTGTCTCTTTAAAGTCGTAATATGTCAAGATTTCAAAAGTGACACGTGGTGCAGGATCATTTCTGTTTGGACGTAGCCTGGATTACTGTTCGGGCATAGGTCTTTCTAACTCGTGTGGTTGATTTTGAATCCGGAGATATTCGTGGAAGTTTCGCCGGTCACTTTGTAATGGCTTTACAAAAGAGAGGTCAAGGATGACTTGTCTTCTAAACTAAATTTTAGTATTGTCCTGTCTTGGGTACTTCACACACAAAACTATGTAACCGTTGGGAAGTCAATAGTTCCCTAGTAAGAAGTCGTCCCTTTGATGGAGAATGCTGCAAGTCATTTGTACCAACCATTTGCTATATGTTTATTCAAGGTTAAACTCGCAGTAACCTTCGTGTTGTGTCAAATTACCACTTTAATAAAGAATCATTCAACCAACTAATATAAAATAATTCAATATGATGTTCTATTTCCACAATTTGAATCAATGGTGGCCAGTTTTTGAACGCTTTTATCCAATAAAAAACATTGTAATTATAATTAAACTATTAAGGCTGATAAGTCTGACAATAAGCAAAACAAAGATCATGGTCAAGGTGCAGAATGATATTTCGGACCCTTTAGAAATAGGAAATGGCGTTCGACAGGGAGATGCACTAGCCTCTCTTCTCTTTAATATAACATTAGTAAAAGTAAAATTCCAACATTATTTAAAATTGAAGAGTATAATTTAAGAGGTTGTTGACAGCTTCATTTTATTTAGATTGCGAAATTAACTACAGAAGCGATTGTACTACTGAAATCCAAAAGTTGTGACGGGCTCACGCGTCTTTTCTTTAACATAACCTCTGGGTTCTTTGGAAAATTAGACTGGGAAACTTTCTTCAAATAGCGATTCGATAACTAACTGTGTGAAAAGTTAATGAAATTATAGCTTTTAATATTATAAATTTTACAATTTGAAATTGCATTTGGGAATATTATATGTGAAATTAGACAATGTGAAATTCTTCCAATCCTAAACTTCTGAAGATACCTGATCAAGGTACATACCCATAGGGCGGTACTTCTTAAAAATTTAATCTAAATATTTAAATTTTAGGAAATAATTTAATAAAAAAAATATTTATTAGAAATTAGTTTAAGATAGTAAATTTGTCTTATGCATGATCTTTCCATTACTGTGGTTTGGAACGTTATAGATTTTCGCTAAAATTTATTTATTGTTAGAATTTAGGTCCAATTTTAAAAATGGAACGTGGCGAAGAAGATCAAATTTAGAGTTCTATCAATCACATAAAGAATCTGATATTGTTAAGTTCACCAAAATACAACGAATTAATGGGAAGGTCACGTTGCCAGAATGGATGAAAACCGCACCACTTAAAAAGTCTTCAATGCCCAATCAATTGGCACACGAAGAAAGGGCGGGCCAAATCTTAGATAGGTTGATGGCCTAGAAAACGATTTCCTAGTTTTGAGAACTAAGAATTGGAGAACACTGCAAGAAAAGGCTGGCCTGGAAAAGGCTTCTTGAGAAGACCAAGGCCCACAATTTGGCTGCGAGCCACTGAGGAAGAAAGGAAGGATAACTTAAGCAATTTGAAGATACTCAATTCTTATTAAAATGAAATGAATCAACTGTTAGGATCATTTTTAAGATATAATGTTATGGAAACACATTATAAAATATATTTTATATATAAAATAAGCCCGAAAATCTCAAAAGACTCAAAAAATATATATTATGTTTTCAAATATTTTTATAGAAAAAATTGCTGTATACATAAATAAATGTACCTAATCCAAAATATGATGTTGAAGGAAAGGTTTTCATACCACAAGTAAGTGCCTCCAGTAAAGAAGAGGAGTAATACTAAGACGTGTCAACTTCGTTACCGTAATCCTTAGAAATATTCGTAGATTCAGCAAAAATTATCTAAAATAACTTATTTCTTTCGCACGGGGGAACTTCAAAAAAGAAATTTTCGGGAATTCTATTCACCAGTTTCAGAAGACTGCGGTTAGGCGTTTTCGACAGGATGGATTTTCCATTCAATAAATGGGATCAAACCGGTGAGATGTGATGTAAAGGAAATAGATTTAAAGGTGGAATAAGCGAAAATCCGATTCGGTTATAAAATGAGATTCTGAACGCCAATCGTCAAATAGGCTTACGGAGAATCTCTTCTTTTTTTGAAACGAAAATAAAAAAAGTAACTTTTGGGGAATTTTTTCAGGTTTTTTAGAAAAAGGATTTTTAGACGAACCTTTCAATTAGAAAATTTTTGGAAAATTGAGAAAATACCCAAAATAACTTTATTTCTTTAAATTTAAAAAGGGGAAATTTTTTGAATAACAATTTCCATTTTTTTTAAAGGGTTTTAAAAACAGTGGTTTTGAAAGATAGGAAAGAAAATTTCTTTAAAAGGATTAAAAAAATGGTTAGTTTTCTTTTTGTTTGAAAAAAAAATTTCCTTAAAAAAGGGGTTTTTTCGTTAAAATTTTTAATATTCAATTTTTCCAAATTTTTAATTTTAAATGTTTTTTTTAAAATTTTAAATAAAACTCAAGTCCCTTGTATATTTTAAAAAATCATTTTTTAAATATCCATTATTTTTTCAAATTAGCCGTTTCGGTAAAAATCCCCCAAGTGCTAAATTGTAAAGGGCTTGAAAAAATTAATTGGAATAAAAAATTTTGCAAAAAAATTACTTTTTTTCTTAATCAATTTTTACATATTTCACTTTCCAAATGTGTCTTTTTTTTTTAAAAAATTTTTTAATAGTAAAAACCTACACAAATTTTTAACTTTCGTAAATCTTTTTCATTCCTCTTTAATACGGAAAATTAAAATTAAAAATTTTAAACAATCTATAACAAAATTTATGGTCATTTTCCAAAAAATTGGAAAGACAAAGAAAAAATTTACGGGTTATTGGGAAAAAACAGTTTAAAACCCAACTTTAGAGTCTTTAAATTAAATTTGGTAAAAAATTGAAACCCATAGTAAATTTTTTGGGCCCCAAAAACAAAGGGAATAAAATGGGAGACGAAAAAAAAAAGGTTTTCCCCTCAAATTTTTAAATTTTTCCAAGAACTTTTATTGGTGAAATTTTACAAAAGGGAGACACCCTACCGAATTTTGGGAAATTTCGGTCTTTGAAAATTTTTTTAAAAGGACCGTACAAGGCTTAAAATTTTCCCCGAAAAAGCACATGCCCCCCGGGGCCTGTGATAAAAAACCTCATCGTAAAGATACGCCTTTTTAAAGAGCAATCCTTTATTCCAGTTTTTCGCAAACGATATAAACCAAAGGGGGGGGAGTTCTTTTCCCCCATTGTCCTTTTTTGGGAAAAAAGGGCGCCCCCATTTGGTGACACAACAGCCTTTATTTTCCTACAGTTTCCCCCCCGACCCCAAAAATTTTAACCCCTTTGATTTTTTGGCTGCGGGGATACAAGCCAGGGTCCCCATTCCAAATCTCCAAAGCCCAAAAAGGCATAGAAAATATGTTAACTTTTTAAAGTTCATGCTGCTTTCAACAGTCGAACATGAGATTTTAAGCTTCCAGAGGGAGCGGGAAAATGGACAATTATCAAACATTTTTGTTTTGTAGATTTTTTTGTTCTCAGAAAAGGGATGATATCCACCCAAAGGGGGTTTTTTGAAAATCATTTTTTTTCCCCCTAAAAAAAAACTCCCGCCCCAAAAATTTTTCTCATGCACCCCTATAAGTTTTTTCGCAAAGCTCGAAAAAAACAAATTTAACCCGCGGTCACTGCGCTTTTTTTTCTAAGTCGACTGCGGGTGAGAAACACCCCAAACGTTTAACACGTGTATTTAATTATGAAAATAAAATTAAGTCATTATGATACATATTTATAAAGTACAAAATGTTTTTTTTTTATCAAAAAAAATTTTTAAATTTATTGCATACAAATGAGACTAACATTAATTTAAACTAAACATACAAAAACATTTTAAAATACATAATTTTATAGTTTTTCATAAACCAAAACTATATACCGTTAAATATACTTTGTAATTAATGAATAATAGTAGAAAGTAGAAAAAAAATATTTTAATCATTTTCCCAAAAATTCAGAGCAGACTTATCAAATGCTCAAATTTCGCGGGATTTCAGCTTTCCCGATAAACTTTTGAAGGTCAACATTCCAATCGTTCAAAAAAAGGGGTTTCATCAAGCCTAAATTTTGTGACCAAAAAAAATACAGCTGCAGAAAAATCGTGGTTCTGCGCATTCTTTTAAATCCCGACAGTATTTTCTTGTTGTGGGGGGACAGAAACCCCCCGCAGGATCCGGGTTAATGGCCCCATATTCATTTGGGTTTTGTGTCTATGTAGTATATATATCATAATATTTTAAAATGTCTAAATTATATTCAGTTGCATTACAAGCAATTTCTACCTTTCTTTAATACAAATATATCGTAGAGTTAAAAAAAAAAGTTATGCATAAAACAACTTCTCAAAATTCACGTTTTTATTCTAGCGAAACATTTTTCTGTGATTATGGTGAAGACATATCTAAACATATAATTTCCTTCTGTTTAAATTTTCTTTAAACATTATTTTTTTTTAAAAAGAAACTAATTTTTAGTTAAAGTTTTAGAAAAAATAAACGAATACACATAATTTAAATTTAATTATTTTTCTTCTCAAAAAAAAGTCTTTTGTGTGTGTGTTTAAGAAAATTTAAAATTTCTTTTCAAACAATTAAGTTTTCTTCCCAAATAACAAAAATAATTAAATAGCGTTATAAATGTTACCAGACTCATGTAAAATATCTAATCATGCAAGTACAAAACAAATGTCTAGACTAATTTAATTTTTAAGTGAAAATATTATTTTATTAAGTTTTAACCATGTCCTAACCCAAACAAAATATTTTTCATTATATTTCAGTTCCATTTTATTTTAAAATTTTCCCTCTAAATATATGATTAAAGATTTAATTGAATTGTAAAACAATTCCCCCCATGGAATAAATGCCCACTCCTGTTCTCAATAAATTTGAAAGTTAATAAAAAAAATATGTAGTAGAAAATGGGGGATTAATTTAATATACAATACGAAATTTTAAATATTTTAGTCAAAACTGAAAGAATTACACAAATGTTCTCGTAAAAAAAAATTAGTATTTTAACGTTCAAAATATCAAATATTTACACACAGAAAATGAAAATATAAAATCAGTGAAATCAATTTTTTTTTTAACGGGAAAATTGTTTTTTTAATGGTTTATAATTAAAAAAAAATTTATAGTTTTATTAACTTTGAATATTTTGCTTTTTAAAAAAAAAAAATATAAAAAGAAATTTAACTATATCCTAACCAAAATATATTAAAATTTATTAATTTCTCCATTCTTCACATTATTTTTACTACAAGTTTTAAGATTCATTAACTATTAAACATATTCCTACTAAAATTTAAAGGAAAAAGTACATATTTAAACATATTTTTTAAAAACTATTTCTCTCTCAACGTTTCAATAAAAAACTTTAAACACCTTCTCTCGTTTTCTTTTAAAGTGGTGTAAGTCCACTTTATATTATATGGAGTCATTTAAGGGTTTGTATTTGAATGGTTTGAAAAATATTGATACATGTAATTAATATCATTTTAAGTTGTTTTTAAATTTTAAATGAAATAAATTTTATAACATAATATTTTTATAGTATTAGTTAAAAAAATTATACTTTTGATAATTTCAAATGGACCTACACCATTTTCAGTATCAACAAAATATGAAAATTATACATTGATGAACTATTAAATATGGTGAAGTAAGAGCGTATCCGGAAGGCCTTGATATGAATAATGCTTATTCATATCACGTCCTTCCGGATACGCTCCACTCATACGCTCGAATCAAACAAATTTTCTTAGGAAATTTTTATTAAATATATCAAAAATAGTAAATAAATAAAAAGGCTTTATTTCAATACTTCTTCTGGTAATGACGTTCAAATTATATTAATTACAACCTAATATAACATTCTATTTTTAATATTTGTCATTATTTACCAAAACTCCCGTGAAAGAACCATTTTTTATCATTAACAGTATTGCCAAACATATATAAGAAAGTTGAGAAAGTATGTGTGTGGTAGTATAATTTTTAAACTAAATGGTATTATATCTTTGCGGAAATTGGGTTTACACCACTTTCAAAGCAATTTCATTTGTAATTTCCATAACTTAAATTTATATTAATATATGATGAAAATTTTGAAAGATCATTTGGGAGGGGAGAATTGTGTTTATAGATAAAAAGCTCATAGCAAATTGCATTCAATGTTATCATTACTTTTTTAAATGGACGTACACGACTTTTAAAGAAAACTGTTCTTATATTCGAGAAAACTGACTCACTCTCCACGAAATCTCCAGAACCTTTAAGCACACATGCTTGAAATTTGACACACATGTTCATTTTGTTGAGTAGAGACAGGAATAGATTTTACAAAAGATGTTGCGAAGGATTAAGGGGCGGTATAGTTAATTATTTCCCCTTTTGAACTATTGAATCTTCAATCTTGATTTTTGGCAGGCATGTTCCTTTCATGGAGTAGAGGTTCTCTACAAAAAGGATTTTCCAAAAAACCATTGGCCTGGAAGGAAGGGTGTGAAGGATTTAAGGGACGTTCTAACCATTTCCTCCGTGTTTAAGCTGTTAGACTTAGAGACTTGAAATTTGCAAGGCATGCTCTTTTCATGGATTAGAGTTCTGCGAAGAATTGGTTAGCAAAAATCGACTCCAAGGAGGGAGGTGTGGTTGAAAGAAGTTAAAAGGCGTTATATAGATAAAAATTCCTGTTTTGCGACTGTTGGACCCGTTTACTTGAAATTTGGCAGGTATTTTCATTTTGTTCAACAGAGATCAGCTAAAAACAGATTTTGCGCAAATCGGCTCTAAATTGTGCTGCAAGGGTTATGAGAGCGTTGTAAATAAAAAAAATCCGTCTTCGAAGTAGTAGATCTACGGTCTAGATATTTGACAAGCATGCTTCTCTTGATAAATAGCGATCCACTAAAAATTACTTTTGAAGTAATTTACTCCGAGAGATGGGGGGAAGGGTCTCAAAAGACAAAATATACTTTCGTTTTAGAAATTAAGGTACTGTTCCTTTTAATGCAAGATTTTAGGGCTATATACGTTTACTTTATTTTATGGTGCTTTTCCGTTCCGCTGGTGCGAATCTCGCCAAGCAAGCTTTATTGGAGACATCACTCTATATGCACATAAAAAAAAAACTAATAGTTATCTTTGATTTTTCATCCCTTTTTTATGAATTATGAAAAAGATGTTATACTAATAAGAAAACATAGCCACCTGCTTCGAAAATGTGCTGGTAAAAGTTACCAGAGGGAATATTCCTTAAGCGTCAGTTGTATCATTTTTGGCGACTTTGTGGCATGCGATGATGAAACAGAAAAGTGCCGTTTTTTATTTATGTTTTGTTCAATCGAGCTTAATGCTAGAGACTTAGATACTAAAAACTTTAAGACAATAAATAGTCTTATAACATCATAAAATACCTAACGAAGTGCGAAGGTAATGCCTTGTATTTTATATATTGTTTTGCGCTCATCTTGTATCATTTCTTTCTCATCTGTTTTTCAATTCCTACTATTAGCTCACAATCTCTATATATATATTTATATATTTATTTATTTATCTGGGTGGAATTTCAATCGTTAATGAAATACATTTTAAAGCGGTCAATTGAGCTGAAATTTTATATACAGGTTTATTTTCGATGACAATACAATAATTTAATTATAATTAATACAAATTAATTTATCAAAACTAATTATTTAAAGAATTACAAACACAACCACGTTGGTATCATTTTTGGTGACTTAGCTAACCTTTTGGCGACTTGTGTCAAAACTAAAAGGTTTTTTCTCACATGTAAAAGTATTCAGTTGAAATGAATTTTATATACACGATTGTTTTGGATGACAATCCTATACTTTAATGGTAATGTGAATAAAAATTAATGATCACTTGATGTTGTGATTCTGTCCTATGTATATACATATTTATATTAATTGTAACTATTTAATAAAAAGTAGCAAAAATAAAATTTTTCTTTGTTGATCTAAGTAGGAATTGACTTAAATTTATATATATATATTACTTGTTCTAGTTATAAAGATGAACTACCAATAAGGACGCCAGTTAAACAATTAATTCGGTTGCTGTCAAAAGATCATAGGTCTCAAATATAGAGGCTTTTTCAAATATGTATTCATAAATCAAACAAATGTAGTATGTAGAAGCTACTTTGAACTTACAGTAAATGTTTAGTAAAGAAGGAATATGTAGATCAATTATTCCTAAATGCTGAAACAGCAATTTATTTTTTTATGAATAGCAAAAATAATGGGTGGAAAATTAACTATCTCTTGTGAAATAGAATGCAGCTAATGTGGGAATAGCGTGCAGGAAAATAGCTCTGCTGTAGGGAATAGCATTCAAAATCATCCACCTTCAGTTATTAGAAAATACTTAGTGTAGCAAAAACATAAATGAATGCATGATGAGTAGGTACAAACATTACCGTGTTGCTATTGGATATTATTAGAGTATTTTCGCTTAATTATCTGTAAATATGCATCCCAAATGAGAGAAATGGGCACCATATACAAATAAACAAAATACAAAATTAATGGAATAAATAGTCATTATTTTATTTCAAATAATATTAGAGAGAGCGATCTATATTTTTATTTCGTAATTCGTGGATATTTTTTGTTGAAACTTTCTAACAAAATAGTATATTTATAGCATAATGTATTCCAAAATAAATACAATTGTAAATTTTCATTGATTTATTTTGATACGTTTATATTTATAAATGATGTTTCGAGTATTTTAGTCTTCCATATTCTAATTTTAGATTTATTAATGCAGTTTCTACTTTTATTTTATGAGCATGATAACCTACTTTAAAAATATAAATCAGCATTTTTAAGGCTGTTGAATATAGGGTGCAGCTTAGAATGAAATGCGAAAAAATTTGTTAAATGAGGAAAATTGAACATGTTACTGACTGTTAAAGCAATAACCAGATCTTGTGTGTATTTAAATTTTTTTAAAGCTGAAAAAATAAATGAGATTATTCAGTTATTAGTTTTAATTTTAATATTTTTTTTCGTAAATGTTGGATTTCGATAAACCGTTTTACACTATTTTTATAAAAAATTTCAAAAAATTCTGTGAAGAATTTCGAGTCGGGTTTACATTCGAATTAATAATGTGTATATAATAATAATTATACCAGTATTCATCATTTTATTATATAGGGAAAAAAAACTAAAATGATTTTGATTGCTTGGCAATATTTGAACACTTGTAAATTTGGCTATACAAACGAAGTTCTGCTTAGATACATTTAGCTTGATGCTTTGCAATCATACATCACTGTATATGTAAAGCATGTGGCTGTCATTAATATAAAGACATAACTGAGAAAGAAAGTATAATATATTTAGGAAAATAAAAAAAAATAGTTATGCCTAATTAATAAGCTTATAACATTCTTCAGCTGAAAAGAAGTATATGTATAGTGGTTATGTTCACAAACTCGTTGCCTGCGTGCCATGAGTTCGAGCTCTTTTACCACTGAAGACACGTCGTGTAGAGGAGCTCAGGAACATTAAATCTATCGTCATCTAGTGTTTGTGTCACTTGACCGAGATTCAAAACAATGATGTCGATCACAATAGTTCCCTTGCTTTTGGTGCGACGTTGACGAGACGACGTTGACCCACGAGAACTATTTCATACTCTTGAAACCAAGAAAGTCAAAGGTCTATATTTTGACGGCCAAATGAATGACACTACTAGATATCAAGAAGCAGCTGGACAAGGAATTATTACCGGAATTAACGCCGCACTCTCTGCATCTGAAAAAAAGAGAGCTTTTTTCTTAACCATATATATATATATAATTATATATATATATATATTATATATATATATATATATTAATATATATATATATATATATATATACATTCCCTTCAATATCATTTTTAGTAACTTTTAATTGTTGTTGGTATATTCCTTCAGGACCACCGTTTAATTATTTAACTGGCTTATCCGTATAATCTTTATTTAATTGTAATCGTATAGTAAGATTGCGTCAGAAATTATCGAGCGGTAGTTTCTGACCAAATATGCAAAGTCACGCGAGTCACCGCCTCGTATAAATAGCGAGAGTTCTTTGTATCTGTCTCTTTGTCTCCGTCATGTGTAAATAGCTGCAGCCTCATTTTGTTTCTTGCCTGCTTTCTGTTATGTCGTAACGCTAATTGCTGCGCAATAGTTTTTATATATGTGTGTGAATAAACCTGGATGCTGATTCAGAAGATGTTTCTTTAAAGAATAAGTATATCTTCAACCACCAGCCGCCACCATTATGTCGTCGGCCTAGTTATCAGAATGCGTAACTCCACAAGAGAACTAAATTTGATATATAGGTGTGCTGTGTGCCAAGCAACGGCTGTTGTCGAGTTAAAAGACAGCCACCTAGCGGTCACAAATCGTTAGGAAAATAATTGTAAGGATTTTTTTAAATATGTTTAAATGAAGAACCACAACCAGTGTCGGATTAAACGACATGGAGGCTCCTAGGCAGTCAAATTCTCCTGGCCCTGTAGTCTGTCTCTGGAACACTAACAGAGAACAGAACACACTATTGTGGGCCACTAAAAAGCGCCGGGCCCATAGACAATTGCCTACTCCACCTATTGACTAATCCGACACCGAACACAACCACATTATCACACGATAAAAATATCGATAACCATATTGTAATGTTATCGCCAATCTTGGCGAAAATAAACAACAACTTGTCGCGTAGAACTCCTAAGTCAAATTAGCCCACAAGAAGGAGTTACACATTTTGATAATCAGGCCGCCGATATATATTTATCTATATAATCAGGCTATATATGCTTATACAAATATTTTTTAGTAAAAATTGCTTGATCAATTTTGAAAATTAAAAAATTAACTGAAAAAAAGCATTTTTCATAGTTTAAGATGCAAAACCTTACAAAATGATCACACTGAGATTCAACTTTCCATAAAAATACAGTTATTGTAAAAAAATCAATGTTTTAATCAAAAACGTTTTAGACGTTTTTAAAAATACTTTAGTATAATTATTTTTTGATATTTTACAATTTTGCTTTGAAAATTACTTTCTTTTCTTTTTTTTTTTTTTTTGATTATTACAAAGTTTTGATTTGTGATCTTAAAACACCCGAGAAGTTATACGTATCTATCTACCATTTTAGTCCATAAGGTAACATTGCTATATACCGTAAAATCTGGCGAATAACTCGGAATTTTAACATCAAAAAGAAGTAATATAAAAAAAATTTAAAAATTAAGTTAATTTCTAATGAAGTCAACAAAGAAAAAAATTTTATTTTAGTTTCTTTTCATTAAATAGTTACAATTAATATAAATATGTATATACATATGACATAATAGGTTTCAATATTAGGCGGGAAAACACTTTTTAAATTAACATAATTACATTTTTTTATATAAAAGTTCAATATAATAATTAAGAATTTATCTTAATACCATTGTAAAAGGAATGCTGACGCCTAAATAGCATATGATTATTCAGGTTAAGTTAAATCTACATCACAAATTATAACAAAATCTGTTTTATCCAATGGTGCTGCCATTTAGAGGAATAATATCCAATGAAATAAATCTCTTAAATTAATGAATTAATATTGGAAAAAAACTGTATTAATATCGAGTGTCATCCATCACAAGTTTAAAAAAATGTATTTGAACTTGAATGGATGAATAATAATTATTTTATTAACGATTGAAAATTTGAACAACATATATTCTTATATATATATATATATATATATATATATATATATATATATATATATATAATATGGAGAGTGTAAACTAATAGTAGAGGAATTAAACATGATCGAAATTTAAAGGTACTTGTTATACGCCAGGTTTATTAAAATGATATCTTCAAAAAAAATTAAACGATGAGTATAACAAAGATTAGACTTCTACATAGATCGGAATACTTTTATTTAAAAGAAATGCCCTACATAAGGAATTTAAAAGGCTTTAGTTCTAGAAGTATACCATTTCTTGCAAATGTCTGAGATAATACCTCGAATAAATAACTTCGAAGAGCATTACGTACACTTTAAGGCCTATGCATAAGAAAGAATAAGCATTTTATGTACATTTTTTTTATAAAAATTACGGTAAATATATCTAAAAATTAAAAAAAAATGCAGCTTGAAAGTATAGGTGCGTGTTATGTTATGCCGGATTTTACGCTTAATTTATATTTCTTTGTATTAGATATAACTATATTTTATAAAAATATTTCTGTCATAATTTCAGCTGATATAAGGCAGGGAACATAACACTGTATTGTGTGGTTAACCGAAATTAAAAATAAGTATAATTGAAAACTATTATAATCATCTTGAAAAATCGTTAATTAAATTGAGAAAAAACTAAACTATTTTAAAATAAGAAATATCTATTATTGCTTAGCATAAATATATAACTAAAAATCTTGACTTTTATTTAGGACTATTCAATATGAAATAATATTATCTATATATATATATATATAAATGTATGTTTGTATGTATGACCTCGCTTCACTCCAACACCGTTAAACCGATCACTATGAGAATTGGCATGTATGTGCTTTTTTTGTGGATAATGTTTTTATGCTATCCTCTTTGTTGCCGCTCCCTACCAGGTAGCGCGACAGCATATCACCTTCTGCACAGTTCAATTAATCACTAGGTTGCCAACAGGGTCGCCAAAAATGCAAGCTTGGCTCTATCACCAACATTTCTTTGTTTCCATTGAATCGCCATTATAATGTAAGGAACGGCGTTTCTTGAGAATATTACAATTTCAATAAGCAATAAATACAACAGAAAGTAATATTAACGTATTGCACATCCAGATAGAAAATTATTTAGACCATTTTAAGCGTTCATTACTCAAAATATGTAACAATGTGTTACTTTTTCTGAGCAGAGATCAGCTTAGGAAGGTGTTTTCAAAAATCAACCCACAGGAGAGGTACGGAGCGTTATAAATAAAAAAAAAATCCTTTTTTATCAGCTATTAGATCTGCAGACATAAAATTTAACAAAGCAGTTTTTTTGTTCAGCTGAGGTACGCAAAAAGCTTTTTTGGTTTGATTTGCAATTCACGTAAAATTTACCCATTAAAAACTTTTCTCTATTGTTTAATTTTTTAAATCACCCGTGTGAAGAACGGGCATAACAGCTGAGTATATTTACATGTATAAAAGGTTCAATAACTATGTTATAACAACGTTCTTTGACGTAGCCTGGCCTGTTCTAATCGCACTTATTTCTCAACACAAAGTACCTTTATGAATTAACAATTTTAAAACAATTGTATTGTCTTCAGTACAATTCAAGAAACTTAATGAACATCGAAGCAGCTGGAAAGTAATTAAATAATGAACCACATTCGTTCTAGAAGTAGTTGAATTTTCTACTTGAATTCAAAGCAAACTAAATGAATAAAACTTTCGATTAGATTTTACAATAAAGGAATTGAAACGGAAAAGTTGTTGCGGTAAATCACATTATGGAGCAATTTGTTTCACTTACAAAAGGTAATTTCGATTGTTAAAAGGACAGATGGAAATTAACAGTTACTGGAACGCTAACAGGATTACCGTAGTTTTTGGTAAAGAGTCATTCAAATTGTTTCCAATTTTCATTTGAATAGTTGGGCTAATTATTGCTTGTGTACTAGAATGAGGCATATTTTGTTAATTCTGAAGAATGTTCTTTTAATTCAATGTAGTAGTTATTGTGAGCTATATACTCATTTATTGTTTACTTATTTATTTTCTTTGCCCAAATAAGTTTAACAATTAATAATTATCCCACATATATTTTCTAATATTTTATACTATTATACTTTTGTCTTATTCTTTTTAATAAGGAAAGTTTACAAATACAGTTTTTAATTTATTAAATGGATGTTTGAAACAAATTTAAGTATGGCAATTTCTGAATTTATAAATGACGTAGCATTAAAATATCCGACTACCCTAAAATCATGAAATTTTCAAAAAATTGACAATTTTTTTATCATTTTATTTTATAGTCCCTTTTATTAGCTTAATAAAAATACGATTTTTTATTTTCATTCACTAGAACAAAATCTACAAGTGTTTTAGTAAAAGTAGAAGCCACACACAACTTTTCACAAGATCTCAAACTTTAAAATGCGTTTTACTCGAAATGCGTTTTTTTCTTTCGAAAAACTCAAACGGGGACAGCGATTGAGGAAAGAGTTTTGAAAATAATTTGCTGAAATTTTTTATGTATGTTCTGTATAACAGTAGAAGTGTTTTGACCGTTAGATTTATCAATCACTGTTTTATTTCAAAATTTACAGTCCTTTATGTAAATGTAATTGTTGTTTTTTTAAGCAATTTCATCTAGTCACTAAGATAAAGTGTTCTAGTTTTTGTAAAAATTGAAATATCTTTTATCCTGAAGGTCATTTCAAACATGAATAACAAAATAACAAAACAAAATTGAAAAATTGAGAAATTGTTCATAAATTTTTTGTACAAAGCGGGGCCCGTTTATGTAATTTTTGTACCTTTTTACCAGTTTTTTCCCATTTTAATAATAATAATTTTTTTTTATGTTTTCAATTTTAGGATTTTTCTTTTCAGTATACTATATAAATCTAAAAATCACGAAAAATCCCCATATATTCATTTTTTCAAAAAAAAAGTTGTCGCAAGAAGTCGGATACCTTAAGATGTATGAACTGATAGTTTAACAGAAATTCTCCCCAAACTCTTAACCCATCATTTCAAGCTCAGGGTATGCCATACCCATCACATAATTTATTTCAAGACTCCATCTAAACCTTTTATTAAAAATGAATAGTTTCCCGTGTAGCTGACTTTAAGGTCATATCTTTTTAGGGGCCTTAGCTTATAGGCGAATTATAACTGTATATTTTTGCATACCGCGTCTTCAGATATGCTATATCCTGCGCGTGAATCACTGTTAGAGTTCTGAATGCATGAGCACTCATTAAAATATTTCTTATGCAATGGCGCAGTATTGTAGCTATAATGAAGAAATATGATAGTTAAATAATTTAATAGATACATTATTTAATACATATAGTACAATACTATTTTCAAATGAAGAAAAATTTTATTTTAGTTAATTTTTGTTAATTATGTGAAAAATTCCCAATATTAAGTGTAAAATAGAATCGAAATTCCTTTCTATATATGGTGTTTGACTGTTATTTTTGTTTGTTACTGTTTATTCATATATAAATCCTATTCTGACAGAAATAAGTCCATCCCAGGTAGGATTGAAACCCACGACCTTTGGATTAGAAGTCAAACGCGTTATTCATTGCGCTACAGGTACACTACAAGTGATTTTCCTTTTTATATATGGTGTTGGAATATTATTTTTGTTTTTTACTATTTATTAATTAATTAAATTTAATTAATGAATAAATATTTGAAAAAAAATCTGTATTTACATCAAGTGACATCCACTGCAAGTTTAAAAAAATATATTTGAACTTGAGTGGATGAATAAAAAGTATTTTATTAACGATTGAAAATTTAAACAAGCTATATATATATATATATATATATATATATATAGGGAGAGTGTGAACTCAGAGTAGGAATTCAATTAAGGGGACATGGTGTGATTTACACGTAATTTTTTAATTTAATTATTTTCTTAATGTTCTTGGTTGCCTCCTATGTGTATATATGATGTAAAACAGATTTGGTTCTCAAATTTCATAAAAAGATAACCATTTAATTTTTTAAGGGAGAAACTTGAAACTTGTGATTTTAAAATGTTACTCCTCCTGCGGAAATCGACCTATATATATGAAATTTGATTTAGAAGTACGTCAAACTATCTATAACAAAATTTTGGTTTGGGTTTTGTGATAACATGATTGGTATTCATACAATACTTCTTTTTATGAATGCTTATTGAAAATTCCTTAAAAAATGAGTAATTCAATTAATTTTATAAAATAAGTATAGTTTGATTGAAAAATTTATACCAACTTTTGTTCCATGTACTATTAGCAACAAGTGAAAAACATTTCCAAGTATTCGGCACAATAGAAATAAAAGCCTTAGCATTTTAAATGAAGACAAACTAGTTATTTTATCTTTCCTAGATAAGTCAGTTTAAAGTTTTGATTTGCCTTTGCAATGAGAATAAATTAACTTCAAAGTTATCATAACTCTGCGTTTTTTAAATTTTTTTAGAGCTTTCAAATTTTGTGAGAATATAGAAAATTATATAAAAAATAATTTATGCTGAAAAAAAATAGATTTTATTTTTTTACCAATTTTTGTCAAATGGATCGTACTATTTCCCCTTAAACTCAAATTTTGTGGTCTTTTAAAATACACTCTATTTTTTTTCAAATAAACATTTAGTATATTTTACTTCGTAGCCAGTATTAAAATACTTTTATGTTTTCTTTGGTCTTAAAAGTTAAAACAAAACAAACCAAATAGAAGCTTTAAATGAAATAAAATCTAACCGATTTGGCAAAGTAATAAATTGAAAGATTTATTCCGTCTTTACATTGAAAATAATATATTAAAAGGCTTCGCATGCTTATTTCGTTTTTTTAATCTTATTTTATTTATTTATTTATGGAAAGACATCTTAGAGGTAAAATAGAAGCTACAGCATGAATTAAAGGCGTAGTAAAATAAATCTTTTCGATACAAAACTTTTAACAGTAGTTCTCAATCATTCTCTTTGCAACTTAAGCCTTCCTTGACACCTTAAATTTAATTCAAAACAACGGGAATGCAAATTTCTTCAGCGAAAGCAATATATAAAGTATTTAACTGCATTTAAAATCGGCCGAGTAGCAACATTTGCAGTAAATGACAGAATGACGTGGCGTTCATAGGTTAAATTTCCATAATATATTTACGCAGCCTTTACGACACGCGAGAGTATCTTTTCTATTCATTTATATCTGGTAAAAAAAAATAATATATTTTTTTTTATTTGTCGATTAAATTTCAGCAAACAAAGCAATATTTTTATTACATTTATCTTAAAGATATCCGGGGACATGCAGGTTACGTCATAACGGAGATTATTTAACAAGAGACTAAAAATATATCATTGTACTTCTGATCACTGTAATCGTCGAATTTCTGATTTGTTCTTCTTAAATTTCTGTGAGCACTTCATTTTAATCGCTATGCTTCATGTCAATGTGCCAAAGAATGATACATACTCAAATAGTTGGTTTTTGTGGATAGAATATATATTCACATTTACTTTATTATGGCCGCGGTAGCCGAGTGTTATAGGTATCCGACCGTGGCTTGCCTTGTTACGAGTTCGAGCCCAGTACCACTAAAGATCCACCGTGTAGGGCAGCGATGCACGTTAAATCTGTCGAGAGCTGAAACGTCCTCCCGTTGGTGTGGTGTGGTAATTAGGAGAGGGGGTACCAGCTCAGGTGTCGTCCACGTCACTTGACCATGATTCAAAATTACGTGGTCCGTCGCCAAAAGCCCTCATGTAGCTGAACAGTGCGACGTTAATATTCAATTAATCAATCAATAATTTATTATCGTTATTACTGTACTCTTAGTATCATATACCGATTATATGTGCCGCCCATCCGGTATAGTGGTTAGTGACTCTGACTGCTGCTCCGTAGAGTCTGAGTTCGAATCCCAGCGAAGGTATGAATGTTTGTAAATGTATAGGGTCTTTGCAGTATGGGCGTAGTCTAAATATCCGTTGAGTCGCAAGTCCTCTCGTAAAGTTAGGGAAGGGCCCTGACCTCCCTCAGGGCAAAGTCATACTGTCAACCTTATGGTGCTCAAGGCTACGGCTAACGGCAGGCGTAAAAATCCAGCCCCTTACTGCGATGAATTCCGTGGGTCTTGATCTGATGTAACTGTCAATCAGGTGGCATAAACAACAACAACTAATTATTTGTATTATTGTTAAGACATTCTGACACTTTTTCGTTAATAATATTCTATATTTAACAATATTTATCAATACTATTTTTTTTATTGTAAATGAAATATCTAAGAATCTAAAATTTGTGTTTAGAAAGCATTCGATATATGTAAATATACAGGGTGAAGAGCAAAAATCCTGCCTTGATTATGAAAATGCATTACAAAATATATGTTTAATATAACAATTTTGATTTTTTTGTAAGAATAGGTCAAGATTAATTTAAAAGGTAGGTTTTTTTTTTTAGAAAAAATTTAAAAAAACCCGTAACACATTTACAGGGGATCATATGAGCAAGTATTAATTACACATTACAAAAGAGAGAAAGAAAAAAATAAGGCTATGAAGAATTACAAATATTTACAACAAATTCACAGAACTTTTTAAAAGTTCGGGTGAAAAAGTTGGTAAAAATTTTAAAGCCAGTTTATATTAAATCCCTTGAAACCAGTTTTTGATTTTTTTTTTCCTAATTTCGGAAAAAAGAAGGAGCAGATTCTCAACGGTTTCATCGCCACCAATATACAATCACAGGAAGATGACGAAACTAAATGTAATTTGTTCAAGTAGCTTTTAAAGTTACCATGACTTGCGAGAGACTGAGTTATTTTGTAAGTAGTAAAAAAATGATGGCAGGTCATTCTCTTATTAACGGTTCGAAAAATTTCTTTGTAATGCTCCCTTTATTTGAAATGAGACATTCTTGGTTCCAAGACTTCACCCCATTCTTTCTTTTATAATCTTCTTGTAAAATGATTAAGGAATAATGATTATATCAATTTTGCTTTTGGTGTCAGCCTTTGCAATCCAATCGGCCTGCTTATTTCCAAGAACACACGTGTGTCTACGAACAAATGCAAAATCTATTGAGATGTTTTTATCATTTAGGCTTTTCAATTTTTGGGGTCTCGACGATTATGTTGTTATATGAAGGAATACACTTAAGAGAATCCAAGGAGGAAAGAGAGTCACTACAGATCAGATAGTCCTATTTTGTTCGTGACCCATTTATGCATTTAACATTAAGTTCGGCTACAAAATTGTGCATTCATCATAAATTCTAAATTGAAAGTGATTGGATTCAACATCACTCCTGAACACAACAAAAGTGAAACCAAATATACCATCAGTATAGGAAATAATAAGGAAATCATCAGTGCTTTGGTCATTAAGTTAAATAATACTGTTGGCCTCCTCTCTGAAGGAATAGGTAGTTTAAGAAGCTTTTTTATGCAACACGTCGAGAGTTCTTCTTGAAGAAGGTACATTTGTAAGGAAATCATCATTTTTGGACAAATGGCGTTAACTAAAGAGGAAAACCCTGCTGCGTATCTTAAATTACAAGGCGTGGTTCAGTGATTATAACTAACTGAAATCAATAAGTCACTACTGAAGAAAGGAACTCCACCAACTATTCTTCTTCTTGTGCTTTTAATGAGATTCTGTGTGCATATTTACATATTCTCACTCCTATTATTAACTCTAAATTTTTTACTTTGCTACTAATGAGTGAAGAACATCTACATTTTGCTTCAGTAGAACTAAATCAGAACTGAAGCTTCAAAATTTTCTTTTTACAAAATATTTCTATTTGCTAATAGTGGAGGAGCGCAATCAAGTTCGCTTTATGCCACGATCTCTATGTGTGTATTGGTTTCACGAAATTAATTCACCCATTGATGGTCAGGGTAAATTTCGGCATTATTATGGACGTCCTGATGCATTGTTGTCCTCATGCAAAATCAATAAAGCGATGGTATTAAATGTTTAAAGAAATAGACAGCTTAACAGAAGACCCTTTAAAAAAAACTTGGTGGGAACTTGAATACCACCAACACATTCTCTCACATATCAGGAAGGGGCGCACCTTGCAATTTATCAAGGTCTTATTAACAAGTAATACAAAAAATTTAAAGCAATTACAACTTAGGTCAACAAAGAAAGATTGTATTTTAGTTACTTTTTGAATTTAAAAAAAAAAATAGCACATATGACAGAATAACATTTTAAAATTTTGGAAAAATAAAAAAATTTTTCCCTTTTAACCCTTTTCTATTAAGGGTGTTGGGTATTAATTTTCTATTACTATGTATTTTAAATTAAATTTTAAATTTTTCAATAAAATAATTTGTAAAATAATCCCTTTCTCAGAAACTAAAGGCCCATTCGGTTGGGATTCATCCCCAACCTTTTGGATTAGAAATCAACCCCTCTATCCATTACGCTACAGGGACACACCGAGCAAGTTTCCTTTTTATATATTGTGTTGGTTTATTATTTTTATTTATTACTATTAATTCATTATTTAAATAGAATTACTGAATTAATATTTGAAAAATGTTTCAAAAAATTCACCCCTAATTTAAAAAATTATTTAACGAGGGGATAAATAAATATTTTTAAAAGCCGAAAATTAAACAAAATTTTGTGGTTTAAAAAAGTTTAGTTTAAAATTAAGTAAGTAATAAATGAAAATGAGCGAACTCTTTCCCATGCGTAAAATTTTGTGGGTAAATAATTTATATAAAGGTAAGCGGGGTGACAAAAACACATACTCGAAAAGGCAGCTGGTGACTTCTCGCTGAATTTTTTTATTGTTCTCTCTTTTTGTAAAAGGGCCGCCATGTTGGATTTTATGACTGAACAAAAAAAAAGAATTTTAGAGATGATGCCCCCCCCTTTTTCCAGCGGCCTGGGGCCGACATATATTTTTTTATATATAGGGAGAGTGTGATCTAATAGTAGGAACTTTTTTTCAGAACATTCTTTTAATTATCCAAAAAAAATATATTTAATTTTTTATATTGAGCACAAAAAAAGAAAATTATGTCGTAATAAACAAAAGCACAATAAACAATGACGTATATGGTATATTTAATTATTTTTAATTACACTCTTGGAAACCAACCATACCTTTTTACATGCAAAACCTGTATAGTATTTAAAAAATCCTTTTAAACTGTTACAAATGTTTCAAATTTTTAATAAATAATTTTCTAGAAAAAATTTACGCGTATGTTCGAATGATTTGTTTAGATTCCCGGACGATTTTTGAAAGTTAAAATAAAAAAATTCACTAATGCTTTGAGCTTCAAAAGTTTCGGAAACATTTTAAGTCTATTAAAAAGGTACCAGACTATTAAAAAATGACAGATTTTTTCGTCACATTAAAATGCGAAAAAAGTTCATCAGATTACATCAAATATCTGAAACTTTTCTCCATTAAATACCATCGGTGCGAAATATTTAAATCTGCGTATCTCATTTAATTCTGGGGAAAAATCAATTTTTTATGAGAAAAATGAGGTTACCTGCATTTCAAAATGAGCGAAGGAAATATCATTAGAGTCATTGATTTAGTTTCGTATTATCTTTAGGAAGTTTACAGAACTTCGAAAGGATAGACGTATAATACGCAGACTACACTTAATGTCTCTTTCCGTATTAAAATAAAACCATGAGTGTAGTATCAATGATTTTAGAGATTTTCTAATATTTAATGGATTTTAAAAAGTTTATATGCATGAAAAAAATAAATTCCTTTAAAAAAATAGTTTAATAAATCTAAATCTGTCTAAATCTAATTTACATAAACATAAACTATATTTTATGAATTTCCTACTTTTAAACCTAAGTGTTTGTTCCCTAATTTCTTATGGGAAACAGTTCTACTAAATTGTAAAAAATTAGTCAAAAATTCAAATACAATTTTTGTAAGCCAAATTATTTAATTCCTACTATTAGCTCACACTCTACCTATATATATATAAATATATATCTTGTTCAAATTTTCAATCGCTAATAAAATACTTTTTATTCATCCACTGAAGTTCAAAAACATTTTTAAAATTTGTAGTGGATGTATTGGCATTCATAAATTTTTCCAATATTATATTCATTATTTTTTCTTAGCACAATGGATAACTTTGAGTTTCTAATCGAAAGTTCGGGGTTCGGATCCCACCTGGGATGGCCTAATTTCTGAGAATGTGATTTCTCTTTACTGTTCTATTTTATATAAATGCAATATATAGAAAGACAAATGGAGTGAGAAAGAGAACTGGAGAGAACAATGTGACCAATTTTTAAAAAAAAATCTCAATCGTAGGCTCAATAGATAACAATAGTTGTTCCCATGATCGATGCAACGTCAATAGATAATAACTACGCATATCAAAACACGACATAAATATCAAAATGTGAGAAAGTATTAAGTTACATAAACAATGACCAGAATGGACAGTTTATTATTGAATTCAATTTTTCGACATTCATATGTTACATCACAATTAATTTTGACATTTAAACTTCTGAAAATAGAGAGCATTTTATTTTAGTCACTATATGAAATCACTTAAAAGCATAATTTTTTTTGTTAATAAAAGGGGTTATAAATTTATGTATACGAAATGGTTAAATTTATGTATGTGGAGATTTTTAAATAGTAGGGATCGAAATAATCTTAAAATTACATAAGAAAATTGAATTAATTATCCTTATAACTCTTATTCATCAATTCTTGAATTATTTTCAATGTTTTCCAAAGAAAAATGCACTTAGAATAAAATACGTTTTGTTTAATACGTGTTAGAAATGCCACCCATTCTTCTAAACCGCTGTAACTATTGTACTAATAAGACTAAAATAAAAGAAAATAATAAAAGTACAAAGTATTTTTATACACTATATAAAGATAAGCCAATTCAATCATAGATTTATTTGGTAAATTCTCGACAAAATCTATGATTTTAAAAAGTTGGATACTTAAAATATATAATTTGCTTAAAGAGAATACATGCCCTGCTTGTTTGTGTGTGTGTGTGTTTAATTCTTATAATTTATTCTAGTGTAATTGTTCCTTTTCTGATATTCTGATTTAAAAATAGCAATTAATAGTATAAGATTAGATCGAAATAAATAGTTCTAGTAATTAATTAAAATATAATTACTGGAAAGAAAAGCATCAGCACATCAAAAAACAAATTCTTGTTATGAACAAGCCAATTTAATAACTAGTTAAGAATATACTATCTAAAGTTAACGGGATATATATATATATCCTATAGTTTATATATATATATATATCGATATATATATATATATATATATCGGGATATATATATATCCTATAGTATTACAAATCAAATCGTTGTATTCTAAAAATATACATTCTAAAAATCGTGAGCTGAATAAGATCAATGACATTGTCATGGGCGATAAAGGAGCTTATGAAGTGGTTTACCCGTGATGTTGACTTACCAACAGTTGCATTAAAAAACTGGCATTTCAGCACATGTGATTAAAACGATGATATACAAAACCGAAATAATAGCTTTATTTATATTTGATGCAATCTTTTTCCTCCTTTCTCTGCTCACTACTCATTTTTAATAAGAGTTATTTTACTAGATACTTTTATCATAAAACAATTTTATTAAATGTTCTTCAAAAAGTAGACGTTTTACAATACAAAACAACGAGTTATCATAAAGGTCATTGTTATTCCGCTAAATATTTTATTGCTTGTCAAGTTGTCATAAAAATACGATTTATCTAATTTAATGGATTTTTATCATATGATTTGACCTTATAAATTCAAGCAGATAAGCAAGCTTATCTTTGTCGTATCACATACTGGAATAAAGCATTGGAAGCAACGTTTTATTTCCACAAGATATCATAACAGTTTGATTCCAGTTCTATTTAATGCTTTAAGCTATCCATTTTAAAGCATAACGTGTCGAACTCAATCTTTTCAATATGGAAGTATTAGACTTAAAAGAAATTGATTCCACTGCATTAAATAACTACGCGTGTGCACGTTTTTCGGAAGAAAGATATGTGTTTAAATGGTTTTTCGAAAACTTTTCTCGATCCGAAGGTGAATTGTATAAATCGGAGTGCAATCCATTTCCATCTGTGAAAAATATCTTAAAAGCTAGGAAATATCGTAAAAATAGCACACTAGATGTTGTGCAAGTAGATATTGAATCGACTTCTGTTGTAAAATGTGATATTTTTTTCTGTAATCAAGATGGAAAAGCGTTTAAAGCCTTTAGTGCTGGCAGAGATTCACTAAACATTACATTGAAGTATTATTATGGTTTTTATTTGGAAAAAGAAATGTTAAGAAGAGAAAATTGCCTTAAAGATGACTGCCTTACCATTATAGGTATAATAAAATTAAAAGGACATTCCTCTGTTAGAGAGTATTACGACTACTGCCCAAGGTTCTCCTCGCCATCTGGTTATTTGCAGAATCTGGCTTCTGACATGAATGGATTAGATGTTCAATCTTTAAACGAAAAGGTCCAGTTACTTATAAACAATGAGCCATTGCAAGCCAGCAAATCTCTACTGTGCTGTCGTTCTGCCATATTTGCGAATAAATACAATATTGCGAAAGATTCGAACAAAGAATTACCTGTTGTAGTCATTATTGACGACGTTCGCTACACAGTTTTCACTAGTATCATTTCATTTCTATATACTGGAACTGTTCGTGATGACAGCTTTCAAGAACTGTGTGATTTATATGATGCAGCCAATAAATATGGTATTTTCGAATTACGTGATGCCTGTGGAGATTTGTTGTGGTCAAAGATGGCTGTAGAGGATGCGTGTAGTATATTGATTCTTTCAGATCGACATGGTGATGATTATTTGAAATTGTCTCTATTAGCTTATGTCAAATTTCACTTCGAAAAAATTATTTGGACAAGTGGTTGGCAAAATATGATGTTCGAAAATCCTCTCCTTGCTATGGAAGTGATAAATTTTGAGAACAAAGCAAGACAACCGCAAGAAGAAACAGTAAGGAAAATATTAAACAAACGTTCAGCAGTGATCCTCCAAAATATAAAACAATAATTATCCCAAATTTTCCATAACCTTCTACAATAAAATTCATGCTAGCTGTGACTGTAAAAGTAAATGAATAATTTTAATCATGTGTTATATTTAAAAGAATGAATATCGAACGTGGTGTCTATTAACGAATATATATAATAGTTTGTTTGATGTTTATATATATATATATATATATATATAAAATAATTTATAATGTTCAAATGAATGTTATTCTCATATATGAGTATAATCATAAAAATATAATATTTATATCAGTCCTTGTAAGAATTAAAAGATAACGAATATAAATTTTTTGTTCAATTCCTTTTTAAAAAAATGTATTGTATAAAAATAATTTAATGACCTATCAATAACTATGTATTTTCTAAAGCAGCATATAATTAAAAGTGTATCTCATATTCTCCTATAATTAGAGATTATTTGAGTCCAACTATCAAATAAATATGTTAAATGAAGATTTCAAACACTTTACTAACTCCAATAAAAATCACGTAATTTTGCAGAATGTTTATTCTTTAATATATTCGATTCATAATATTGATTTATTTAAACTATTCGATTTAGTTACTAATATTCCCAAATACATATTTCAAAAATAAGCCAACTTTTACTTTTAATAGGTTTATTTACAGGTTGTAATTAATATTCTGTTAATGTAATTTTTATATATCGTCCAAAAAATTTTAAAATATATATATTTTATAGTAATAATTAAATTATTTTTTGCAACTAACTTTGTGTATGATTATTTAAGCAGATGTTTGAGTGATATTATTTATAATAATTATTAAAAAAACTGTATGAATTACATTCGTTTATGCTTACTTTCAAAAAAATAATAAAGTAATATTCAAATGTAATAAAAATTAAGAAAAATTTAAAAGTTGCAATTTTTTCGAAAAATTATGTGTATAGTTCGATAAATGTTTTATGATAATTTTTCAGAACATGATTATATATTTACAATTATGCTTACCGCGCTTCATTTTTATGTTGCACATTATATCACAAACAGTAGCTTTAAAAAAACGATTTTATGTAGAACATGAAATTTTTAACCATTTAATTTTCACAATTTGACTAATCTGATATCAAGAATTTTGTTCAACTTTCTGAAGTCTAATTCTATATTCAGGTTTGATAATTGTTCCTTACTATTGCTTTATATAGTATTCTATTCATATTTTAATAATCTGACTGAATATAACTCTTCCATATGGAGAAAAATAGAATTCAGTATTGAATTATTTTGCATAGCTCCATGTATATTTAATTTTCTTTGCTGGATAAAAATTCTTTAATTATGAGGAAAAAATCGTTTGATATATTAATATTTAATAACACATACAATGCTTTTTTTATGATGTGACTGACGTAATATTAGCTCAAATCAATCTTTCAAAATCCTTGTATGATATTTTGTTTTTGTTCTTTTTTTCATGCATAATATAACCTAATTTATTTAAAATTTAATTGCATCAATAGATTTTATATCTAATCCTCATTAAATTTCCCAAAAGCCCTTGTGTAGCTGAACAGTGTGACGTTAATATTCACTCACTCATAACATTTCCTTAAAATTTTTACATATTTGAATTTTAGAGCATGTTAAATTGAAATGAAATAAATTGAATAACGATAACGATTTAAAAGATACGTAAACAAATCTTGAATTTCATCTTACATTATTTCATGTGTTCGTAATTATATTTGATGTTTTGTTTTCACTAAAGAAATTTCGAAGCATCATTGATCTATAACTTCGTGAAAGTGCCTAAGACCTTATATTCCTTTTCTGTGTGTTTAAAGATTTTTAAACAGCATTATTGCATTGTAAATTTTAATGAAAAATGTATTCTCATTTTTCATTTGTTTATTGAATAATTTTTTATTAGCATTATATAAAAAGAAGTGATTCACATGATTTATTCTTAGCTTCAAGAAAGAATTTATTATTTCTGACTCCTTTTAATACGTTTTTTTTTTTTTTTTTTTTTTTATCTTAAAATGTGAAAAAATTTTTTTAATGATGCTCTTTGAGTAATATGTTTTACAAAATTAAAAAGTAACTGCCCATTTGATGAAAATTACATGTAAATGTTTTATATAAAGTAAGAAAATTCGTTAAAAATTACTTTGAAAAATTTACATTTTAAAAAAAGAAATATTTTGATAAAAAAATATTTCACATATTTTTACAATAATTTGAGGAATTCTGTTCATAATAAAAACTAAATAAATTAATTCAATTCCCATGTGGATAGTTTTTATTTCATTTTAACTCGAATTATTAACTAGAAATATATTTTTCAATATTTGGTTTACTTCTATTAACAAAATGTCATTAAAAATCAAGCTACTTTCTTATATCTGGTACTATTAATTAATAAGTAAAATTTTATGTTTTATTATACGTTAATGTAACAAGATGGGTTTTCTCTTTATAGTTATATTTATCAACATTAATATCACTTTTCAGCAAATGTAAATTTTTGATATTTTTACTGATCTACACATATTTGAAACTATGATAATTCGTATTCAATGAAATCATTTTTCAAATACCAATGCAAAAAATTGGGTTATACTTAAGATGCAAAATGGGAAAAATTCATGAATTATCATTAATATTGAAAATAATTGCAATAAAAGGCGCAGACATTGTTTGGGCATTCATTTATGGTTGTTTTCTATTATTCTTTTTTGAGTTTAAAAGGCTTAAGTGGCTGTGGTAGGCTAGTGTTTATGGTTGTGAACTCGTGGCTGAAGTGTCGCCGGTTGGAGTCGTGGATGTCATTAAAGGCTCGTCGTGAAAAGGGGTCCAACACACATTAAGTCTATCGAGGTTCAATGTCCTCTTAGTGGCGTTGTAGTATGGAGAGAGAGTGCCAACTCAGGAGTCATCCTTGTCACTTGACCGAGGTTCAAAATTATGAGGTTCTATCGCTATAGCCCTGGTGTTGAATCATAGTGCAACTTTAATACAGGGTTAATTCGACAATCGCAGATGATAAATTTGTTACACTTATTTCATTAGTAAAAAAGTAGACACTACAGCAAAAGGTGCATTGCGTACTTTGGTTAACTGAATTTAAATCAGTCACGCTTGTACAGCGATGAGTTCGAACAGAATGGAAGGTCGTTACTAGCTTGTCTAATAAACTTATCAAGACTCCTACAAAATGAATTACGCACACCATCAACAATGTCTTCTATCAAGAAAACTTAAGGATACTTGCCAGTTTGTGATACCAAAGTCCCCGTCTCCTTTAAAGTTATTTCCTATTGATGGATAGATTTTGATATCGGAGGATCGATATTCCATTCTCTTCAAACATATTGCTGTACACGCCTTACCGATTTAAATTCCGTTAACTGTACCACTATTTTCTTGTCCCTCTTAAAAGTCATTCGTTTTATCTCGGTTGCCGAATAAAGCGCGCACGTGCGGCCGATCGGTCTAGACCCAAAAACTAACGAAGGGGTTTGCAATCCACGGATGAAGAGTTTATTACATTCTAATCGGTAATTCCGTAATAATAAGCCATAACTTTTAAATTTCCCAAACCCCCTGCAACTCTCGCAATTTTCTGATTGTTTTCAGTATTATTCTTTCTTTTTTTGGTTTATAGAACAAAAAAAAACCTTTTTAAAGTTTAGTATTGGGAAAAACTTTGGAAACCCCCAAAAACCTTATTCTTTTAAAAAATTATTTTGACTCAATTAAAAGAAAAACAATCACCTCCTTTGGTTTAAACTAACTATTCACCAAAATTTTTTATTTTTTTTTTAATTTTTTTTTATCCGGGGAAAAACGTTTTTTTTATTTTTAAATCGCTTTTATCCTTATAGTAAATTTGAAATTTTTCTTGGACTGAGAATGATCGCTGGGGAAGTTTAAAGCTGTACTATAACCTCAAGCAAATCGAAATGTGTTTCAAACTATTTTGAAAGGGAAATGATGAAAACCAAAAAACTTTTTGCTTTGTGCTTCGGTCTTAAAACCAGATAAAAAATTTTTTTGGGAAAAAATAAAAGACTTTAGTTCTTTGAAACTACCTTTTTTTAATCAACAAAAGGGGGATTTTTTTTTTTTTTTGAGCTTATTTCATTCAGTTTGAAAAATTCCCGGGTCATGAATTGAAAATATCTTTTTTAAAAAGGGGCAATTACATTAATTTCTTATTCATTTTCAAAACCTTTTAAATTTTAAAAATTGCATGGGGAGTTCAGGCACCTTTCTCTTTAAACTTAAAACCCAAAAAAGGGCCTTTTTTTTAAAAAAAAATTTTTTCAACTTTCTTTATGTAGGAAAAAAAATTTATACCCTTTTATGATTATAACTTTTTACCTAACGATAAATGTGTGTGTGTGTGTGATTTCTCGTTCTTTTCAAAACTTTTATTTTTCTCTCTATAACGCGTCCCCCCCCCCTCCCTTCTTTCTAATTTCGATCCGAAATTTTCCCAAGTTGGGGCTTTTTCCCTCTACAAAAACTACACTACATTTTTTAAACAATTCGAAAATGATTGATCTAAATGTAACCCTTGATCATAGAACTTCTTTAGCATATACATTCCAGCAAATATTGCATTTTTATAGTCGTGCTTACTTATCGGAAGATTTTATTAATAAATATTTTTTATGACCAAACGTTATTAAAAGATAAATTTATGACACTGATATAACTTTACCATTGAGAGAGAAATCTTCAAATTGAATCACGAAATCGTTTCATATACTCCTGTGTTCCTTTTGGGCACATTTTGTTTCATGTTTGTTAAAACGTAATTTTGTAATACAACCTGCACTCAAAATTTACTACGGCGGATAGCTCAAATAATTTTTAATAATAGCACATTCAAATTTAGCACAGTTGCAATTATATAAAAACAGTTAATACTATAAAAAATAAAGATAGGTTTTCCCACGCGGACATTGACATGTGCTTTCTTTACCAAGCTGGCAGGCTGACTGGCTAAGTGTCCACGCGGCCAGGAGAGGGCGCTCTATTGCCCGTATTTTTGCGTTTGTTACAGTAAATGGTTTTTTGTTCCTTCACTTACTCATCTCTAAGAATTAATATATTTTTTTTGAGTTATGTATTTGCTTTCACAATAAAATGCATTAATTTTTTCACAACTTCATTATCAAGCAATCTAAATTAAATTTTAAATTTTTATAAGTGTGAGCTATATTGTAGTGAATTTGAGAAAAAAATGAGTGCTCAGAAGTAGTAGCAATAACATTGTTTTAAAAAGATCCTGAGATTAAGATTACTAATTCCTCCCCCTTTTCAGATTATTATTACTTTCCACCTTTTTTAGTGGAATAGTTTTGTGTTAGATTTATACTCAATGCAATTTTAATGCATTTAATCTTTTAGACTGATATTTGATAGTTTGTATTTCTGTAAAATTACTTTTTATTTATTTTTCCCCATTACGAACATTTTCAGCAGCATTTATTTTAATAAAGAATATTCTTTTGTAAGATAAAAAAAAATTTATAAACTGAAGTATTATATATAAAAACTACCTTTTGCATTCCATTGTCGAATTGTCACAATTTTGATATATTTTTAACTTAACATATTGACATTGTGATGACAATTTAATATCAATTAAACTGAGCTCATGAATTCCTTATTTATTTAAAAAATTAATGTTGGATAAAGTGCTTAACTGAAATATCTAAAACCATTCTTCCCGAATATTAGATTACGATATATTTCTGCCAGCTACTATTATTTTATTTTAATCGTTACTCAGTAGGAAAATATTTAAAATTGTGTAGTTGAAATTGATCAGTAGAGAAAGAAACCATATCATTTATTGACTTTTTTAAAATGAAATTTTGAACTGGTATTGCTTTTTTTCTCTGAAATTAAAAATACTAATTTCTACGATTTTCTCATCCAGGCAAGTACATAACGCTGAAAAAAAATTCTTCGAAATATAATAAAATGTGTTAAGAGTTTATCCATCAAATTCACATAATAAAAAGTGTCCGTGACTCTTGGTTGGTGAGGCATGAGTTCAAATCCTAATGCTTCTGATGACTCTTCGTGTAGAGTGTTTGATGCAAGTTAAAACTGTATTGGTTGAAATCCCTCACGTTGACAAGGTATGGAAGTTAAAGGAGTGGAATTCTAGTTCAGGTTTAGTTCTCTTCACTTTACCGCTGTTCAAAATGACGAGATCTTTAGCCATAGTCATCGTGTGGTATTATGTGTGTTTTTAGTAAACCTTCACTTACTCAAGTAAAGTTAAGATTACACTCAGTGGCGCAACAGTCCAAGAGGGCCAATGCCTAATGTGCACATCTCAGTAAACGTGACCATTAGGCACTGAGGTGCATGAGCGAATGTCCCGATCAGGTGGTAAATCTGAAGTGAAACCTCCGGTGTTTTGGTCCAAGCAAGTTTGCTACTCATTTATCGACTCACTAAGGGGATGAAAAGCTGATTCGATCTTGACCAGCCATTGCCTTTCTGAGGTTTTGCCGAGCTTGATGATAGAACCGGACCTGGTGTGTAGAAGCTTACTTACTAACCAATAATAAAAACATGAGAAACTAATTTATATTATGAAATAATTAAAAATAAATGTGTTTATGAGAAAGATGTATTCCAAGTCTTAGTTTCGAGGAATCAGTTAATGTTACAAAAATTAAATAATTGTAATTGCATAAAAAATTTTTATATCTTCTTAAACGAAGACATATTACAATTTTCATGAAATTTATATAAATATTAATACGCTCTAAAATTTCGTTAAACTAACATGCATTATATTTCTCCTCGTGTTTAAATCTTTATTTAAAATAAGAGAAATTTAAATTTTTCATATCTTTCACATAGTATAAGCCATTAAAATTATTATATATTAAATGTTTAATTTTATTATGCTTCATTAAAAATGATTAACTAACAATTAAAATGCCAATTTCGAATGTATACTACTTTTTATGTAACTGTGTAAGGTGAATTTTTATAAATAGAAAAAATAAGCTTCAAATGTTATAAAAATATTTTTTAAAAAAATACTTGTTTTGATCGTGAATTTTCTAAAAAAAATTAATCTATAATTGTGTGAAATAGCAACTTCAACACGCTTATGAATATAATAAATGAATATAATAAAAATGATGGAAATAAAATATACATCTAATTATAAAATGAACGTTAAATAAAATTACAATGAAATACAAAAATGGGAACACAATTCTAATAATTAGTTCCAAAGTATCTTATTCAATTTTTTTTATTTCATTAATTATCAGACAGACAATATATAAAATAATCTTAATTATTTTTTGTAAAAATAATTTATACTTTTTATCATTATATATTGCTCAATGAGTCGCGCGCGTGATCGTATATCTTTAACTATTCGATAGAAATAAAAACATCAGATATTTCGTGCGCATGTAAGTACTAATATTATTTAAGTTAGATACATAACTATTTTGTATAGTAACGTCTGAGACATGCAGACTACTTTTAAATATAAACATATTTAAAACTTTATTCCGTCTAGTAATCATCAAAATTAATCTAGAATATTCATTGATGTAAATAATTACAATTAATTATTTCTTGTCTAGCAAACCTTTAATGGTTTCTTATCTCACATACAGAAACCCTAACAATATTAATGCAGAAAATAATAGAAAAATTAAGGCTCTGAAAGAGCCACTTGTAAAAATATTGGCAATGTTTACATTCTTATTCAGTACATTCATATAAGGAGGTAAATCCCCACATTTTTGTTATTTGTAACTAATGTGGTACTTAAAAATGATATGGGTATTCCATTCCGAACCTCGACACAGGTAAAAGAGATGGATACTACTATTCGTACTCAAAATTGTTCATACATTTTTTTTCATGCCCGATTTTGGATATTTTTCAGCATTAAAACAGTGATTATTTCTTTTTTATTCTTAATTATCATCTTCGTTTCATTTCTTACGAGATTTTATAAAAAGATAACAGTTACCATTTGTGGAAGATGTTTATTGTTAAGGTATCCGAGTACGCGTTCGGAACCATGATTTTGCAAAAGCGCGTAAATGTATAATTTTCATGATATTTAGTGTCACTTAGATTAAAATACATGTATACAATTGTTTTAAGAATTATGACAAAAAAAAATTTTTTAATAAATATTTTGGCAAAAATTAACTTAGAATAACATTTTTTTCCCAAAAGTTCTTTTTTTTTAAAAATGCTTTTATTGTATTAATATTTTGCCTGTATATAGCTCAGACCTCTGTACAGAGGTTCAACAATGACGTTTGAAAAATTCACATTATTTTCGGAGTTACCACCATTTGAAATAATTATAGGCGTATTTTCTTAAAATTTCTCCCTTCTGTTTTCGTAAAACATGGATAAACCGACTTCCGAGTTATGCATTTCGAAAATTCTAGTTGAACCTCTGCAGAGATGTCTGAGCTGAATACAGGCAAAATATTAACAATAGAAGCATTTTTTTTACAAAAGGAGCACATTTGGAAAAAAAGGGTTTTTCTAAGTTAATTTTTGCCAAAATATTTATTTAAATAATTTTTTTATCATAATTCTTATAAAACAATTGTTACATGTATTCTAATCTAAGTGACACTAAATATCATAAATATTATCCATTTACGCGCTTTTGCAAAATCATGGTTCCGAACGTAGTCGGATACCTTAAAACAGTGATTATTTCTTTTTTATTCTTAATTATCATCTGCATTTCATTTCTTACGAGATTTTTAAAAAAATATAAGATAACAGTTACCATTTGTGGAAGATGTTTATTGTTAATAAGTTCCCAGAAACAACCATGATGTAATGCCACACGAAATAACAGCAAGTAAGATTTGCATTTGTCTGTGTCTATGTCAGTAGCGTACCCAAAACTTTCCTATGGAAGAGGTTTACATTCTAAGAAACGCATAGACGAAGAAAGCAAGGGATAATCCCCATGGTAAAAATTAAAAAAAAATATTTTGTCCTATGGAGGGAGGGATATAACCTACAAACCCCACCCTTAAGTACGCCACTGATCAAAACTAATGTTGAACAGGTTCCAACAGCATCAGAATTGAGCATGTAACATTGAAAACTAAGGAACATTTCAGAAAAATTACATCTGATTATACTTGAGTTTTGTTTTAGGTATTACAGTTGAATATTTTTCTCACAAAATAACTCTTCACATTTTCTTTCATTTACTCTAGCAGATTGGGGAAATTCTCTCTTAAACCTTTTGATATTGCATTAACCCGCGGTCACTCGCGCGGGGTGTTCTGTACACCCCAGCAACAAGAAAATCCTCCCAGGATTCTAAAAAGAACGCGCAGAACCACGATTTGTCCTGTAGCTGCACATTTTAGGTCATTGAACCTTCAGGCCTGATGCAATCCCTCTTTCTGGAACGATTGGAATGTAATGACCTTCAAAAGTTTATTTAGGGGCTGAAAACTCCCGTGAGAAGTTGAACATTTGTATACAATCTGCTCTGAATGTTTGGAAAATGATTAAAACATTATTTTTCTACTTTCCACTATCATTATCTCATTAATTATAAAGTATATTTATTACTGGTATATACGTTTTATATATACTAGTTTATGAAAAAATATAAAATTATGTGTTTTAAAATGAAAGTTTTGTATGTTTAGTTTAAATTAATGTTAGTCTCATTTGTATGCAATAAATTTAATAATTTTATTTGTATAACACAAAAAATATCTTGTACTTTGTAAATATGTATCATAATGGCTTAATTTTATTTTCATAATTAAATACACTTTTTGAAAGTTTCTGGTGTTCTCTACACCCCGAGAGTAACGACGGTAGCAAAATCCGACGTGAGTGACCGCGGGTTAAGTACGCCACTGATCAAATCTAATGTTAAACATGTTCCAACAGCTCCAGAATTGAGCATGTAACATTGAAAACTAAGGAACTTTTCAGAAAACTTACATCTGATTATATTTGAGTTTTGTTTTAGGTATTACTGTAGAATTTTTTTTCTCACAAAATAACTCTCTTCACATTTGCTTACATTTACTCTAGCAGATTGGAGAGATTCTCTCTTAAATCTTTTGATATTTCATTAACTATGACGTAGTTTGCGGATCCACCATCTTGGAACATCCTAAAAAGGGGGGACAGAGAAAATTCATTTGTAACTTAACATGGGAGTGATCGAGCGGGGTATAAAATCACCCCAGGATCATGATATCTTTAATTTTGGGAAAACTCTTTATTTATTACCAATGACCTTGTCAGTATCCTCCTATACAACATTCTTCATGGGATCAAGAATGTATTTGTCACGTCTCTCTCTCTCTCTCTCTCTCTCTCTTTTTCAAGCCGTTAACATTTTTATACAATCTTTAGGTACGTGGGGTGTCTGAGCTCCCCGCGAGATCACATTTGTTTTAAAATATTTTCTATGATCAGACTACAGTTTGCCCCTATGAAAGAAGTGGATCGAGACAGCGCTTATGCACATAGATAGTTTTTTTTAATGCAATGCTAGCACCATCTGTTCTCCAAAGTATGATTTAGTTTTGTTAATATATCTCATGATTAACCTAAAAAAATCAAACCCCAGTTTAATGTGAAATTAGTTTAGTTAATGAAAAATAATTTATTGTTTTATAAAATAAATGTGACTGAAAAAGCTAAATATATTGAATCATGTAAATTTCATTAAAATATCTACACTTTTGCTTTGCGTGAAGAAAAATTAAAGCATAAAAATGACTTGGACACAAAATGAGCAGATTAAGTCTCTGCTATGCACATTCATTTCAGTCTCCATTTAAGAAAACAAAAAGTATGAAAAAATTGATTACAGAAAATTAAAAAACAAATCAACTAATTAAAATAACCCGAAAGATATAAAACAATTAACAAATTAAAGCAAAAAAAATAAAATAACAAGAAACCAAAAGTAAAAATTATCCAAAATGTAATTAAAATGCATAAAGAACTTCAGGAAAAATCGTTCGACTAATACAGCGACATAAAAATAGTTTAGCTATTCAATTATTTTAGTTTCCATATTGCGTAATAGATGGCGCTGGCATTGCATTAAAAAGAAACTATATGGGTGCATTAGCGCTGTCTCGATCCACTCCTCCTATGAAAGACTTAGTGGTTTTGGTTGTACGACTCATTATTGTTTATGAATGCAGATGAAGAGAATTTAAAATGCAAATGAGCAGAATATAATGAAAGAAATGGGCATCTGTGTGATCTCTATGGCATGAAGTTGAAACGGATCGAGCAAAGAAAGAAATTTATGAAATAATGGATATTAACCACGATAGAGAAAGTAAATTTGAGAAAAGTAATGAACATGACATTTATGAATTGAAAGGAAAATTTACAAAATTTAACTGCTGTTGTCGCCAATGCCACCTGTCTGACGTAGTCAGATCGAGGCCCACGAAATTCATCATGGCAAGAGGTTAGGTGTACGCCTGTCGTTAGCTTGAGCACCATTCAGGTGACAGTACAATTTAACTCGGTTCCACCCCAATTTTGAGGGTGAATACCCTGGGAATGGTCAGGGGCATCTCAACTCTCATCCCCTCCCACTAACCTCACGAGAGGACTTGCAGCTCGACGGCTGCTTAGAATACCCCTTGTCGCGAAGGCATTATACATTTACATACATCCTTGTCTTCACCGGGATTCCAACCCAGGCCCTACGGCTCAGCAATCAGCGTCCTTAACCACTATACCGGATGGGCGACACAAATACTATCTAAAATCTCTATAAAGAACGACATGAAGCCACAAGCGCAAGACAAAACACACTGCACCCTGTCAAAAAGACACAAACAAGAAAATTTCAACACACTTTTTCGATCACCAAAAGGCAAAAGAACTACAATAACTTGAATGAAATATGACAGTTTTGCCTGAAATTATCTCATCCTTGTAATGTTAGTGAAAAATGTCTGTGATTCATGCACTTTATAAAGTCACGAACATTTGAAACATTTTAATTCAGTTTGATTGAATTTTCTCCCAAATTATCAAAAAAAAGTTGAAAAGTACTTAAAAGTAGGTAAATATGCTTATTCTTACTTAAATTATTCACTGGAATTACGATTTTTATAGTGTATAATAAATTAATTATAAAAAAAAGAATTTTGATGTATCTATCACCTCGCACGACCACTAACGTTAGTATAGCGTGCGCGCCTTCTCTCGAGTTAAAAGACACACATTGATTTACTGACTTCTCCCCTCTTATTTGAGCAAAGTACGCTGTATCTACCTTAAGTTGTTGTACGGATTCATCAAACTATTTTGCAATACATTTTCTTAATTGAAGGAGATATAACCTATTATTACACCAATACATATTACTTCAAGTCCAGAAGCGTCTTCGTCTAGACAGTGTAATGTTTGTATGGGGTGAAGCAAACATCAATGATAGTATAGTTCGTATTTTGGCTAGCCTTTCCCCATAGACAAATACAATTAAGAGTATTCATTATGATGTTTAACCCGTTACCAAGTGACTTTTTACTGTAGGGGGTTAGTTAAAATTATAGGGATTCATTGGAAGTTTGGTTGTTTTATAAATGACCAAATTTCTCTTACAAAAGTTAGAAGATATTTTTTACGTTCTGCATTTGATTATATCTAATTTTTTTTTTTTATTTACTCAGAAAATCCTTATGAGAGTTACGTTAAAAATGTATCCCCCACACAAAGAGAAGTCAAGAGAGTGTATTAAATGTCTAATAAAATCAAAGAGAAAAAAAAATATTTTTCAGATGTAAATCTTGTAAAATGGAAGATTCAGCAAAAATATTTTACCACAATCTTATTCAAATTAAAAATTGTGTTAAGGTATCCGATTACTTGCGACAACTTGTTTTTTAAAAATACATATGTGGTTTTTTTTTTATGTATTTAGTACATTTTAAGAAAAATGAGCTAAAATTAAGAAGATAAAAAGAAATTATCATCACTAAAATGGAAAAAATTGGGAGAAATTTACAAAAAATTACATAATTGGGGCCCGTTCTGTACAAAAAGTTTTTGAACAAAATTTTTAATTTTGATGTGTTGTTTTTGCTTTTCCTTTTTGAAATGACCTTCAGGATAAGAGACATTTTTATTTTTACAAAAATTAGAGCACTATATCTTAGATATTATAGTAAATTGCTTAAAAAAATGATTATATTCACATAAGGGACTGTAAATTTTTGTAAAAAAACAGTAATTGATAAATATGAAGGTTAAAACACTTTTGTGTAATCTCTGTCTTCATTTGATATTTAAACACGCACACACACATTTCGAGTAAAACGCTTTTTAAAGTATGACATCTTTCTTAAAGTAGCGGTACCTGAAATTTACTAAAACACTTGTAATTTTTTTGTTCTAGCCAACGGAAAATAATAAATTTGGTATTTTTCTAAAGCTAATAAGACACCCTATAAAATAAAATCATTAAAAAAATTGGCAAATGTTTGACCAAATGAACAAATTTAGGTTAGTCGGATACATTAAAATGGTTTTGAAATTATTCCTTATCTCTTATGGTGTGTGTGACCTTCCTCTTTGATAACATTCAAATTTTTCTCACTATCAATGCATAATAGCGAAATTAAACATGAATGGCACGTTGGAATATTTTCAATTGCAAGCAATTCTCCATAGGTTAAAATTTATAACAAACTTTAAACATGTGAAAAGCTGAAAACGTGATTTCTTTACTAGAGCAACCGATGCAAAAATCAACCATTAAAAAACACCATTTACTACCTCCTCCACAAGGGCGATACTTTAGAAATAAATGTGATTCTCAATTTGTATGCAACGGAAAACAGACTTAAATCTGAGCATAAACAGAGCGCGAGTAATCTTTGTTTCCAATACAATAACAATCAAAAAGATCCTTAAGAAACGACACATCATTATCGGGAATTGTGAAGAAATGTATTTCGCTGATGACGCTCTTGGGAGAAGAACAGGCATCAGCATCATTTGTTACTATGACAACTAAGCGTCGTGGTGCTTCAGTCATCGGCACATCTTGGTGATCACGTTTTAGAAAGCTCTCCTGCGATTCCTCCCCTACTGCTAGGAAGAAATGTTTTAGAATGGAAGAGTTAGTGCGATATAGTGTGAAGAGAAAAAGTTGTAGAACACACAGAGATAGAAACTTTGTTGCCAGTTTACAAGAACATATTTGTAGATAGTTTATATTAATGGTGAAGAGTCTATGGACTTGCGTTAACATCAACAACTCTAAACTTTACTAAACATTTAATTTAAACTATGTTTTCAACAGCAGTTAATATTGAGACTATGCAATGCTTTGGAATTCAATATTATATATGATTATTTGAGAATTAAATGCATTTAATTTCGTCTTTAACGTGTTTTTAAAATGCAATCATTTATAAAAGTTTTTAAAAAAACTTTAAACGAAGGCAAAAATAAAAAACCTTCATTTTCTTTTTATTTGATAGTATGTAACTTACGATGGGTTAAAAAAAAATCGAAAAATTGAGATGCAATTAATTACTCTGTAGACAAATGAACTGTGGAGGGTTTATATATATTGCTTGACACTTGCTAAGAAACAGTACGTTTTTCGGTGTAGTTAAAAATAGAAAATGATTGAAGAAAGTAAAATAAGTATTTACTTAGTAAGGATGGTGTGTATTTATTATATTGCACAATGTGGTACAGATATCGCCACATCACAGAACTAAAAACAAAAAAAATGCTCCTTGGGTGAATTTTAAACAGCCACAAAGAATTAACCTTCAGGTCCGCATAGTGCAGACATGAACACCTTAGTAAGAAGTTCTGAATAAAGTAAAAAAAAAAATACCTCTTTCGAGTCAGAAAGCAAAGAGATTTTCAAACAACTATTAATCAGTATTTCAAAATTTCCAGCTAGGTGGTGCATAATAATTCTCTAATAGTGTTAAGAACTGCTGAATAAAAATTTAATTTATAAAAATAAATATTTTTTTTTGCGTAGTTGCTTATAAAATTTTCAAAATGTAGGTGCAAAAAATTTGTTTTTGTTGTAATCCAACATTACGAATAACCCTGAGTTAACGAATAAAAGGTTCGGTTCCAAGGAATTCGTTAAATCGGGGAGGAAGTGTATACCCAATATTTTTAAAATACAATCGACGTTTTTTTATAAAATGGAATAATTAAAATATAATTAATTATCCTGCAGGTAACTCATAATACAAATATAGTCGTCATAAATCATTGATTTTTTTTCCTTCTGTTTAACATCAGTCGTCTGTTTTTCGTTATCTTTCACTTTCTTTTGATGTATATACTTTCATTTCTTTTCGAAGTATAAGTTTAACTATTAGATATTTTTGTACCTAATCCTTAATTTTTACGCTAAAACTTTAAACTGGGTTGTCTCTACTCACAGATTAATTCAAAATTTAATTTGAAGAAAAATATTAATTCAAAATTAAATTATGAAGACATTATAGTCTAATTAGACCTCCAAAACTGCAAGACAACCGGAAGTGTGTAAAATATGACTCCGAATTTATTTCTTTGCAAAGTGCAAAAACAGAGCTAAAAGATAATCATTTGAAGTTTAAAAAGAAAAAAAACTGTAAAAAAACGAAACTTTTCTGATATTTTTCAATGATTAGGCTTAAAGATTGATCGGTAATAAGAGATCTACAGATTTCAATAAAAAAAAATGAAATAGAGTGCAATAATTAGGAAAAGTCTTATAGTAATGCTTTCGCTTGTGTGTGTGTGCACCATGTGTGACATAATGCTATTTTAGATTTCTCACTTCTTTTACAGGGAGTTGGAAACCTCTCTCTCTATATATATACTGACAATGTTAAAGGCTGTTTTCAATGTTCCTTTTCTAAAAATCTCGTTATAGGTAAATATTTGAAATTTTTCATACAATTAAGGTACACCTTTCTCATTATACTGAGATGATTTTTTAGCTAATTTTGAATTTCTTAATAATTTCTGAAATATTTTATCAAACATAGCGAAATTTTATCCATTTTTCCCATAAAGAATTCGTAAAAATTAAATTTTTGAGTTTTTTACAAAACGCTCATTTCAGTATATATTAGTCATCATTATAAGTACATCATAACAAATTTACATACCAGTTAACAGTAGTTTCTCAGAAAGGTTACACCCCGAACATCAAAATTTTCATTTTGAGATAAATTGATTTTAATATATACAGTGAGGCTTCTAATCGGCGAGGAAATAAAAAAAAAGGCTCAATTTACAATAAAAGATACATGTTTTGGTTTACATCAGATGTTCAACTTGTAAGCAAAAACGAAGTACTTTGCTTATATTTTTCGCCATTCATAAGAGGTGGACTAATTTCAACGATTATTTAATAATAGGTTTTTTAAGGGCTTCTAATTACCCTAGATGTTAAAATAAGGTATTTTTTAGAAAGGTTAAAATCTATACAATTTGAAAATGTAAAAATCTCAAATTTTCAAAAAAATAAAATTTTAGCTTTCCAACACTCCATATTCAAATCACTCATTGCATTCGTGTGTTACTTTTTTTTCACCCAATCTCACTCAGAAAACAGTCCCTTTCATTTTACCATAGAAAAACCGTACAAATTAATTAAATTAAATGCATTAAATAAAGATTTTTTGGTTCATTCTCACTCTGTTTTTTTTACTACTTCAGTTAAATCAGAAAAATAAATCATTCTGTTTCTGTAACTAGTTTTTTCTAATATTAAAAAAGCCTTGAAATTTTTATAAATAAATTATAGAGTCCAAAGTAAAACTGACTGCGTCATAATAACTGTATAAAAAATTAACTAGTGCATGTTTTTATAATTTTTCGCTAAGCTACAAAAGTTTTTTTATTAAAATTTGAGAGGCATTTTTGAAGATGTAATTAAATAATGCATGGCAACATAACATTAATAACACGAGAAAGAATGTTGTATAAAAGAAAAAAATACATGAAAACGTAAAATAAAAACGCTTGTGGTTATTAATGTTACTCTAATCTTAGAATATATTTTTTTCTTCTATTATGTAGCTCGTAGTGTATTAAGCAACGTTTTTTTTTAGATTTAATTGTTCAGTTACTTCAAATGATAAAAAATATTTATAAAATAATAATAAATGCCTTTGTTTATATTAAATAAGTATCCGAGTTCTTTATTCTTAATGAATGGATGCATATGAACATTAATTGTTTTCTTTAATTTGTGATACTTGATTATGATTTTTAATTTAATAACTCTTTTACCAACATAATAGCAAGTAAAATACGCAGAAAAAGGAGAAAAACAAAGCCGAACTCTAAAAAATATGCCCGTTGATGTTGAAAATTTATAGAACTTAATTTTAAAAATTTATGCATTTTTAAAAGTTATAAATCTATTAATATCACTTTAAAAATCATCGCGTCATAAATATCAATTCATTAAATCATTAATAATTTCAGAAATGTTTCTTTTTTCTAGTTTTTAACTATACTCGTTAATTCAATTGGCTGTAATTAGGAATATGAAGTAAATTTAAAAATATATGCAAAAATGACGACTTTATTCCCCTTTGGATTTTTATATGAATTATTTCTGAACATTAAAAATAACCTTAAAGGATTAAATTTTGTAAGAAACTAATTTTATAATTGCTTGGAAAACAAAAAGTAATTCTTTTACCGCTTGATTATCCTTTGTGTTTTCCTATTACACTCATATTATTGTAAATGAATGTCAATCTTCTCATTTCTATTGAAAAACTTATATATTCCGTATTACCAAAAATACTTTAAAATTGCATACTAAACATGTAATATATCGAAAGAAATTTCTTTAACTGAATTTCATGGCATCATAGTATTTCCAAAATAATTCTATGGCCAGTTCATTCCTGTTGTCTTATACTTAGAAACTATCTATTCCTTGTATATTATATAAATATACGCGCGCATGTGTTACTTTGAACAAAAAATTACACTCGTATGCAAAAGCTAAGGACAAACTCATTTTCACCGATTATTAAAAAAAAGTCACTAAGTGAAAACAAGGAAAGTTTAGTATGAAAATACTTTTTTTATTAACAAAGAGATGGTGGTAAAATATTAATCGTAGTCTTACATGATCAGTATTTATGTTCACGCACACAGTCCAAAAAAGATGTAGCAAGATAGCACTTGTGATCAGTTTCATATGAGTTATGGTCACTCCTGATAGTAATGCAGATCTGATAAGCAAACTATCATGCATTTTAGGAGGCTGTTTATGAAGTATAGGAGCAATAAACCCTTATTCTTAACGTAGAAACGTATTATGTCGGGTGTCGTCGAGGCGGGAGATGACAACCAGCAATTTTTCTGCCAAGAGCATCCCAGACATTCTGTATGGGTTTCCAGCTAGACATCTGGCTTGCCACTATATCCTCTTAATATCTCCAGACATGAAGTATTCGCCGATTAGCATAATCACATGTTGATGAACGTTAATGCACACAAAAATTAATTTAGTGTCATCTTTCTCATTGTAAATCCTCACACAGGGTTCTAACTTCTCATCTTTACACCACAGAATAGTCGAGGTGCTTCCCTGAAAGACGTGCAGCTTTGTGACCCTGCTCAACATGACGCTTATCCAAACCATAACGTGGGGGCCATTTCCAAGATGCTTGAAAGGGGTAATACTGAATCTGTGGTACTATCTGTATGTGAAAACTCCAGAAAAAATTTTCAGACTGAATCTATGGGTGAACAGAAGACATACTCACTGATTCCATGTTCACCATGATGGAAGGCTATCCAATAACCTTGACCCAGTGAGAAGCAAACCATTAGACTCCCATCGTAAAGATTTGTTATAGCTACCGTTCATCAAAACATGATGTTTAGTGACGAATCTCGGTTCGTTTTGGGGACATATATTAGCCGTGAAAAGGTGTGGAGGCGCCACAGTAAACAGTACATTCCATCCACGCTTCGTAATGGCGTACAGTCCTCACAGCAACCACAATAGTCTGGAGGCCATAGCCTCTAATGGCTGGTCTACTATAATTGTGGTAGAAGGAAAGTTAACAGTCCAGTCTTATATTTGGATGAAATAACTCGTAGTGTCATCAACATAGCGTGATAACATAACGTAATACCATGAAAGTAACGTAACATGAGACCTTTCCCAAATGATCTTCTTCAGGCTTTTCAATTATATAATCCTCGTCCGTATATAAGAGGCTCAGCCTCTCTCACGGGCATCTGAATGTGTAGGGAAAGGAAGAAACACTCGACATGATTCAACTAATCTATTTTCCCCACACACTAAGAACAGACACAATTTCAACTAATAATATTAAGAAAATGTCTCAATGAAGTGGAACAACGACAATAAAACGTAAGCGACAAGGTGACTAACAAACTTGATCCTTCTTTTATTTAATTAATTAATTCAATCTTAGCGAACAATCGTTACTTGAAGGTTTCCTTCTAAAGGTCTTCTAAGGTTTCCTTCAAATCTCTCTAATTCTAATATTATACCTTCAGTAGCAATCTCACCTCTGGCTTGAGTATATCTTCTCTCCTTCTATCTTTCTAGCAATAAAACCTCACCTAAGTAAGTTTACATATCACGATTCTTCTTCTTCCGAAGGGTCGGTTGTGAATAACGCGAATCGATAGCCCAATTATTTCCCAAGAGGTTTAATTAGAAAATCGAGTATAGATCCGTCACACGTATTCATCTCAATTAACTCGAGACTTTTTATTTAATCTTCAGACTCCTACCGTCCTTGTACCTTATAGAGCATTTGTGGGACTAGCTGAAACGTCAGATGCTACTGATTAACTCTGTACATGATAAGGTGCGACTTTTTAAAATTTATGGGCCTATCTCTTTCCATTTTCTAATAAACACACGCCGAAACGTGTTACGGTATCTATTGCTGCAGGAGGTAGTTCAATGCACTGTTGATGTTGCATTGCGTTTGTCTAATTTTTCAAGCTATATTTGTTGAATTGAATCGATCTGTATCATCCTCATATACATCATTTTGTACATTAAATTTTACTTCAAATCGAAGCTCCCCTCTTTCAACTTGTTTTCAATGTTGTTGAGTGTATTTTTCTTTTTAACACAATTTCTCATATGAATTCAGAAAAAAAAGCATATATATTTAGAACAATAGAAAGAGCATCAATTAAAATGCTTAAAAACAAACAAAAAATAAATGAAATTTAAAAAAAAAAATCTGTTTTTATATCATTAATTAAACTATGGCATAATTTTAAAACGGATAAAAAGATAATTGGACAATTTACAAAAACAATTATCCTTATTGAAAAATATTTATTTTTTCGTTTGAAAAATATGTTCAAGAAATTATTTCTTATTTATTTTCCATTTTTTTAAAAAAAAAAATCATAATTAAACGCAAATGTTGTAAGTTAATAATTAATATATTAATAGGTCTATACCAAAATTAATATTTCCTTTAAAAAATAGCACTAATAATAATAAGAAGAAATTACGTACGTTTAAAAATTATTAATTAAAACTTTATTTTCCTGAAGGCAACTTAAACAAGAAATCCTTTGTATAATTATTTAAAAAATATTTCACAATAATTAAACATTAGTGATAATATTTTATCTTACCGAAAATTTTTTTTATTTATGTAGTTAAAACTCATTTTAATTAAATATAATACTGTATCATTAAATAAGTTCATTATGCTTCGTTTTTAAACTACGTCAGTGAGTTGTCATTAAATATTATTTAGTTAATTTAGTTTGTGGAATGTAAAAGGATTAATTCGTATATATTAAAAACGTTGAGATGCTTTTGTTGAGGAGGTTATAAAAAAAATTCCATTTTCCTGAATTTAATTATTAGTTCACTTGCAGTGAACGCTATGTAAATGAGAATTAGATTACTATGAAGTTAAATTTTGGTTTGGATTTTAATCTATACAAGCTTTATCATCAGGTTTAAATTTTGTTCTTTGTGTACAACATAATTTTGTTTTAATTATAAGTCATGTATAGACTTATAATTAAAACACTGCTCTGAATTTTTTGGAAAGTAATGGCTGAAGTATATATATATATATATATATAGTCTAATTCTCTACAAAGGAGAGATAAACAATCATGAATCACATTCAAAAAAACATAGATAGTAAGAAAATCACACAATGAAGGGCACATGAGTATTCGAAATTAAAATATGGATGCTGCAGTATTATAAACACTGCTGACTTAGGACAGCTAATATATAAAATAATTTGTATGAGAAAGTGGGGTTGAACATGTTTTTTGGCCAGCCAACCTTCCCCTTTTATGTTAATAATATTGAGCAAAACCTATTGAAAGTAATGGATAGGAATATCTAAATCCATTACAAGATACAGGTAACTTATCTGAAAATTACACTTAAAAATGTAGAGCCTGTGCTAAATCTGACATATATACATATATATAGGGTGGTCGAAAATTCATGGTACATACTTTAAGGGTAGGTACAGGACATTGTGTGTAACAATAATTTATTTTATAGGAATGTATATGGGTGCAAATGACGGTGAGGCACAAACACAAAAATAAGAGACGAAAGGAAAGACCAAGTGTTTATTAAAAGCGTCGTTGACAAGCGTAATGCTTACAATAACTCTCCATAACTGTTCAGTACATGAACTACGAAGTCCAGCTGCAGTTCAAGTTGCTGTACCCCCACGCAGTCGGAGAAGATAGCCTGCCGGATTCTAAGCTCGTACTCGTTGAAATTGGAATAGGTGTAAGCGAATTTCGTTTAACACTCTGCAGACGGTCTGATGACTAGCACTTACTTGATGAGCAACAGCTCTTGTACTTGACTCTGGTCCAACAGCCATAACGTTTAAGATGCTTTTTTCAGGCTTAGACTGCGTACAGTTCTTTGTTGACAAACATCATGTCTGGTGACGTGCTTCACGAAGTTGACGACGTAACCGCTGAAAAATTCTGTGATCCCGCATTCGTCGATTGGGAAACTGAGTGTGAAACATTCGTAGTGCAGCTCTGCCTTTACAATTTGCACGGCCATAAGTGTAATGCATGTCTAAATTTTCTGCATACGTAAAGTCTCCCATCATGAACGTCAGCACAATTGTGAATGGCGCTTTCCCCTACTGAGATGCATCATGTTGAACGGTGGCTAGACATCTACTGCCCTCTACCGGCAACGCAACAAATCGATAACTCAATGTCTCTATATTCTTTATTCCTCATTTTTGTGCCTCACACACACACACACATTGTCCGGTATCTAGCCTTAAAGTTTGTACCATGAATTTTTTAACCATATGTGTATATATTATTGCCATTAAATTATCTGCATATTTATTAATTAAGAAAACAATAAAAAATAGGTATATAATTCTATATATTTTTTAATATCGCAATCACACACACAAATGGGGTCACTGGTAATTATTAAAATTGTTCTTAACTTAGCAATGTTAAATTAATTATAAAATAAATTGTGCAGCACTCTTATACTTATAAGAGTAAATGTGTGTATTTATTTTTTACTATGCCATAATGTATTTTGTTTGTTTACTTTCAGTAAATTAATAATTTTTTAAATAGTCCTTTGTTTTCAACTTTTCAATATGCTCGCCCCTCCCTCGTACTGTTGTCAAGCCCCCCCAAGGGGGGCGCCCCAGAGTTTGAGAAACACTGCCTTACAATGATAGGTATAATATATTTGATTTATCAAATCACAAAGGAACAGTCCTTTAAAACCCCTGAGAAGTGTGAAAGTCACAACTCTGTATTTGCTTTTGGTATAATGGTTAATTGGTTATTGTGCCTAGATTGATTAAGAATCATATAAAATCACCCGAGAATGTAGTTTGTATTAACATTTCTATAATGAATTTGAGCGAAATATTTACGCTTGAATATCTAGAATTTGATTCCAAAGATGTAAAATTTGATACATTATACACAAATGTTCTCTTTCTCACGCACACCGACATCTAAATAGTAAAATCGCCAAGTTTTTCCTAGCTTGCTAAATGAAATAAAAACTAGTAATTATCTTCCTCTTTTTTACCAAATATTATATGTAATTCACACACACATATGCACTATCTACCTATAAGTGATTGGACACCTGTGATAAAAGAGATATACAAAATATACTCATATTCAACAGTTGGTAGAGTAACCATCTGAAGCAACTTACAGCCTTAACCCCCGGGGCGTACTTTTCACAAAGTGTTTGGATTATGTATAGTGGTATTTTCTTCAACTCAGCTTGGGAAACGATTTTGGACGGTTACTGCACCCCATAATTCGGTGATTAAAATTATCCCAGAGGTTTTCCAGACGATTCAAGAATTGACTCTGGACAAGTCACTCCAGTCGGATCACCCTGATGTCATCATACCAATCCAGGAAGGACCTCGCATGATGAAAAGTGACGCTGTCATCCTTGAAAGTAATTAATGATGCAACCCGTAAAATTTTCACAGCATAGGAAACAAGTTGCTGTCTTGAATAGCGGAGAAGGACTCAGTGTTGAGATTGAGCAGTGATTTGGGATCAAGAGTCCCATTATTGAGAACAGTCGGGAGTTAGTCGACGAGTAATTTCTGGATGATCAAATATTGCTAATTGACGATTAAGTCATAATATAGAGATTAATAATAACGACTGGAGGTCGTACAACTAATAATAGAATTGCGGTGAATTAGATCGTAGAAGACCAAAGTATTCTAAGAGTTTGTGAATTAGCTTATAATTAAATATTAAGAGGTCTCATGGGTGTTAACTTTCTCTCTAGATGGCTGAAAATATATAAACAATAGTCAAATATATGTAACTCCTTGAAATTAAAATTAAATAATTCGAATCTTTTACACATAATTTATGAAGGATTGGGGCTTCAGAAAAGTATTATATGTTTAGAATTGTAATCATAATTTCAAAAATTATAAGCATATGAAAATAAGAAACATTGCTATAAGAAATATTAACTAAGTTTTACGCTGCGCATGCTATTGTCTAAAACAGTAGCTTTAATTATACTAGCTATAAGTTGATTTATAAAGTTAAATGTATCCGTATTACATTGTAGTATTTTTATATTAATAGAATAATAAAATTATGTTTTTTAAAAAATTAAAAAATACATTTTCAATTTTTTTAAAAAAACTCCATATTTCTCAAATATTTTGAAGTACAAAAGATATATTATTCTTAAATGATGTAGATCTTAAGGGTATGATACATTTTATATATATAATTATGCAAAGTTTTATACATCAGAGGCAACTATTTTAGAAAATAGTTTGCGTAACGCAGACATTATTTAATATCCATTACATATTTTCATATGCTTATAATTTTTAAAATCATGATTATATTTCAAACATTTTGTACTTTTTTGAGTCCTTTGTAAATGATATGTAAAAGATTCAAATTATTTAATTTAAATTAAAAATAATTATACCAATTTTAAAATTGTTTATATTTTCATCCCTCGAGACAAAGTTAACAACCCTGAGACCCTTAAGTGACCTTCTTGCCGTGTGATTACTCCTATACTTAGTAGTGGTATACATTTTTTACCCTGAGTTGTTTCAATTGAAATTAGACAAACATTAAATTTGAATTTGAATTGATTAAGCTGATTTTTACTTGAACCTCCAAACACCAACAACCCCTAGCCGGTTATTACAATACACTAAAATCATGCAATAAAACATTTAAAAAAATAAAGAACTTTGCTACTTTCTTTAAGAAACATAAAAATTCTTAAATGAATATCTTTGATTGTTTATTTGTAGTTATTATTTGAAAAGTATAGCCATACCTTCCAAACATCTGGTGTATTTACAGCCTTTTATGTTTCAAATTTGCGAGTTATTTGTTAAATTTCTGAAGTTTTATTAAATGTATATACTTTTGTAATGTATTACATATAAAATATTTTGCAATATACTTTTTCTTTCTTTAGATGTGAAGAAAATTTTGCTGCCCTAGAAAGAGGCTTCATGTTTATCTTACTTGGATTAAAACAGTTATATAGAAAACATTATTCAAAGATTGTGATTCAGACACAAAACTGAGATAAAATGGAGGTGCACTTATTTAACAACGTACATCTTCCGTACATTTTAAATTATCCATATACTACTTAGCTAAACAGTGTTAATACTTTTAGAGACTTTCTTTAAATTCTAAATAAAATGTAATGTGTCTTCAGTGTAATCTTAAGCTAAAATCTACTTTGACATAAGCAAGTAGTTTCCATTACTGTTAAATCTCCTGAATTTCCAATAATTATAAGAAAAAAAGCATTTAACACTCTAGTATTATTTATTTATTGCAGCAATTGCGTTTCAAATACTTAATTACTTATACACTTTCCTTAAATTTTCCGATTTTAAATTCATTGCTTTGATTCATATTTCATGATTTTTTTTAAAAATATCTCTTAAAATTATATAAAAAGCAACATAAAATTCAGAAGCATGCAATGTATTATATTTAAAATACCTTAATTTAATAGTGTAATATTTTATTTTAACCAGACAAATATAAATAGTTCTATAACTGTAGGCTTCCATAACGCTTAATAATAGAAATATCAATCAGTCATGTCTTTGAAAATTGCACAATCACTTCTTCTGGACTCTTTCAATTCCTCAAGCGTTGAGCTTGATGAGACATTTTTAGTGTCTGATAATCTCAACCTCAGTATTACATCGAACAACATATCGAACAACGAAACTTTCGGTGAAGACTACACTGGAACTGAAAAAGTGTTCTGGGCATTACTTCTCATACCGTTACCCCTGGTGGCGGTCATTGGAAATATTTTGGTCATCCTCAGCGTGTACAAGGAAAGAAGTCTACAGACTGTGACCAACTATTTCATTGTCAGTTTGGCATTTGCAGATCTACTAGTGGCTGCCGTTGTGATGCCGTTCGCTGTTTACGTACTGGTAGGTTTTGTTTATTTCTTACATAAATTTTTCTTTGGCGTATCTGTTTTTGTATCATACGTTTATTTATTTTTAATTGTTTTTTATACAAATTTCTGACCTCATCCATTTTAGTCCTGCAGCAATCTGTGAAACTTCTATGGTTGTCGCTTACAGGGCACATTACCTATTACTTGTTACTTGAACTATGACGATTACATTTTCAATGTTTTTGTGCGTGTTTTCGTATAAATTCAGTTCGTTTTTATATGTGTTTGTTGATGATGAGGGTGTCGTATCCATGATGGGACCTAATCAGACAGTACCATAGGCCCAGATGTCTGTTCTGGCAATCTGTTCAATATTATCCCCATAGAGGGTTTTTGACGAAAAAATTACTCCAAGAGAGCAGCAAGAATAGCTGGACAGTTAAAAATATGAACAGGTGTTAGCTCTCTATCTAAACAATCATCACAAATTATATAAGTCTTCTATCATTCCTATCAAACTTCATTCCTCTGCGATAACATGTTCTTAGCATAGCAATAGTATTTGTTATAATGCGCGGTCCCCACTTATATTATAGATTGCATGCCTTACAGGAATTGACTTATCTCAAATTGAAATTAGTGATAGCATTTGCTTCTAATAAAATAACATTGATAAAGTTGTCAACATTAAGATTTCTAGCTTCTTTCATTGCCTGTAATGTAAACATGTGCAGTTAACCATTGGTTTTAATAATAATAAATTATATTCCCATAGTCTCATAGTTTCTCTCTCCCAAGTGATAAGAGTAGAATTGGATTAATTTGATTTGTACCATAATAATAATAGCAAAAGAAAATTTTCGAACGAAACATTTATTGTCAACAAACTAGATCAAATTAAATAATGAATTAAAAATAATATTTCTAGTTCTTACTTTGAGTGTTCAAATAATTCCTGTTGAGTTACTGCTAATACTATCTGATCGATGGTTTCAGATTGAGGCACTCGATTTTTTTTCATCGCTAGGCTATATTACATGTATCGTTTTAGCCGCAGCTTTCAGCATCAACTTTAAAGGAGGACACACCAGGAGAGGCGGCAAGGATCAGCGCTCTCGATCTCTCAAAATCTTATATTAATGGGTTATATTTTAAAATGCATAATATATTTCAATTTTTAACTAACCTACTTAAGGGGACACAGTACGATTCAATTGACCAAAATCGGTCAAAAAATCAAATTTAATTTTTTTAGCCTAAATTTTTCTTTGTATACTTTTCTATAACCTCACAAAATTTGAAAGCTCTAAACGTAAAAAACGCAGAATTATGATAGCCTTTACGTTCGTTTTTATTCACATCCCTATGGCAAATCAAAACTTTAAACTGCCGTATCTCAGAAAGGTAAAATAACTATTTTGTCTTCATTTAAAATGCTAAGGCTTTTTTTCTATTGCGCCGAATGCTTTGAATTTTTTTTTACCTATTCTCAATAGTACATATAACAAAAGTTGGTATGCATTTTTGAATCAAAGCAATATTTATTTTTTTAAAAATAATTAAACTCAGAATTTATACATTTTTTAAGGGATTTTCAATAAACATTCATAAAAAGAAATAAGAATACCAATCACGTTAACGCAAAACCCATACCAACTTTTATTATACATAGTTTGACGTACTTGTAAATCAAATTTCATGTGTGTACGTCAATTTTTGTAGGAGGAGTAGCATTTTAAAATCACTTCAAAAATTTCAAGTTTTTCCTTAAAAATTACATAGCTTCTTTTATGAAATTTTGATCACAAAATATGTTTAACATAGTATACATACATAGGAGGCAACCAAAAAAATATTAAAAATCCTTAAATTAAAAATTTTTGCTTAAATCGTACCATGTCCCCTTAATTGACTTGTTGTAACACTATTCACAATATTTAATTCATAAAAAAGTGCTGTTGATTGCTACACAGAGTAAAATGATTATAAAATTGTGGAAAGTAAGTTTTTTCTGTAATTGTTTATTTAATTAGGTGCTACATAAATGACTATGCATTTCAAAATAATTTGATACCATAGACACACTTATATATCTGGTTGTAAATAATTTTTATGTAGCAATCCACTTTAACGATTCAACAGAGAACTAAATATGGCTGTGCACTATTTTTAAAAGCATTAATAGACGATTACATGTAAGCTAAAGTTACCATTTAATTCAGTGTTTTTAATGCAGTTTTAGTTTAGAATAAATGCCTTTTTCAAACAAATAAGTATTCTTCACCATTGTTGAGCATTCTTAAATCTAAATGCCTTTTAAACTTTTATTTTTAATGTGAAGTATCTTTACTTAATGCCTTAGAGCAGAGGTATCAAACTCAAAGCTAACCTGGGCCAAACAAACAAAGTTTGACTTTAGGTGGGCTGAAAAAATTATCTATTCAAGAAACGTAGGTTTATTTCCAATAGTACATTATAATAAGCATGTATAAAAGTACACGAATAACTTAATGTGTTTACATCCTGATACTTGTCATCTTTTCTCTTCTATCTTTTACATTTTTCTAATGATCATTTTTAAAATTTTATTATATATTATTGTGTGACGATACATTAGCTAGGCCGAGAGAACATTTTCGTTGTGGGCCGCAAGTTTGACACCCCTGCTATAGTGTTTGGAACCCCATTATCCCGGTAGCTTTTCAAATCCCGAAGTCTCGAGATCAAAACAAAAATTGTAAGGTTTTCTTCAGTGGGATAATTTGTAACAAAAATAAGAAGTTGTTTGAACGATGAAATGTTGGACGAGCTGTGTTTTCTAAAAGTTTATTTTTAGAAGCACAAAAAAAAAAAATCTCTCTATTTTTTTTTAAATTTTATTATGAGCTATTTTTTATTTGTTTTTCAATTCCTACTATTAACTCACACTCTCTATATATTTATTTATTTGTTTGTTTGTTTATTTATTTATTTATCTTGGTGGAATTTACAATCGTTAATAAAATACATTTTAAACATTAAATTTATGTACATGAACATTTTGGGTGACAATACAATAATTTAATTATAATTAATAAAAATTAACTGACTAAAACTAATTATTTAAATAATTACAATTACACAGCGCCATTGGCATCATTTTTGGCGACTTAGTGACCCTTTTGGTGACTTGTGTTGAAACTTGAAAAGGGTTTTTTTCTCGCGTTTTAAAGCATTCAGTTGAACTGAAATTTTATATACACGATTGTTTTGGATGACAATACGATACTTTAACGATCATTATTAAACATTAATTACCACTTAATGTTGTGATTATGTCATTTGCATATACATATTTATATTAATTGTAATTATTTAATAAAAATAACTAGAATAAAAATTTTCTTTGTTGATCTAAGTAGGAATTGACTTAATTTTTTTTATATTACTTGTTTAAAAGTTTATTTTCAGAAGCATAAGAAATGAACAAAATTTTTTTAATTTCATTATGTGTTATGTGTATTTATTTTTTTTTTTATTTATTTATTTTTTATGATGAATTATTGTAAAATCCGGCGTATAAGGCGCACTTTCAACAGAAAAATAAGATCAAAACTTAAGGGTGCGCACTATACACCTGGAATAAAAACAATAACATTAAAAATAACCAAAGAGATGAGCATAAAAAGACTTCTATATGTATTGAAATATTGTTTATTGAAAAGAAACGAGAGAGACTTGCCTTACAAACTAAAAAAGTTGTAGTTCTAGAAGTATGCTATTTTTTCAAAAGTCAAGGATAATACTTCGAATCAATTACTTCAAAACATAAGAGCAATGCATACTAATATTTCAGATTTCTTCTAAAAAGGGGTTGACCGCTTATATGGCGAATATACCTGAATTTTTTAAAATCAGCTTGAAAGCAGAGCTACGTGCTATACGCCGGATTTTACGGTAATTTTTTTTTTTTTTAGTTTTCATTAAATAATAATATTAAACCAATGTTTCAGTTTCATTATTACGCTACTGTGCAAGTATTTTTCATAAATAGACCAATCCGGGTAATGTAATCCCAAAATATCGAGATTGAAAACTCTAGAATGCTTTGATTATTCAATTGTCTGTTCGAATGATTTGTGACCGAAATAATAACTAAAAATATTTCTTGGCAATATAATAACGAAAAAGACAATGCTTAAATAATTTGATTTAATTTCTCTAAAACGCGTGAAAATGACTATATATTTGTGTTTCCATATATATTAAATATATTCCTAAGAAATCTTGAAGGGAAAACGCTGCATTGCATAAAAAAATATACACAAACTCTAATTTGTACTTAAAAAATAACTTTGTGGCTTATAAAAAACACTAATATCCTTTACAACTTTTGACATTTAGAGCCTTAAAAGCGTTTTTATAGATAACTTCATGCGTTTAATTGAGACTTTCACGTAGTCGATAAACCATTCTTTTTTTTAAAAAAAAAGAATTCATTGTTCAACTCATTACGTGCTTCAGCAGTATTTTCCAGTCTTTCTTTGATGGTTTTTCTCGCACCTAATAGCCCTATCATTTTCGCCGCTCTTTTACCATTTTAATGCGTGTATTTTTTCTTCTCAACATCTTAATAACAGCAGTTAGAAAAAATGTTTTTTTTTAGCCTTATATATTCATTACATATCTCATTTCAACTTCATTCTCTCTATACACAGTAATGTTCCTTTTGTCTTTCAAGTGCTCTTCCCTATTATATCTTCCTTTTTATGCTTTGTCTTACACTTAATGCCTGCTTTCCTGATGAGTTATAGATCTCAACTCCCCTCCTTATCAAATCTTCAGTTCCACATGTTTTTCCCTATTAACTTCCCTTTGTCCAATTTATAAGACCAAAACGGCCAAAACATTAAGACAAAGATTGACCATTTTCCTATTTTTTTTGTTCTATTTTTATGATATGGCTGTCCAACGATTGTCATCTAGAAAAAGAAGAACAGTCTGGAACAACAATAACAATAAAAAAAAGAAACAATTCGCTCTTGGGAACTTTAGATAATTAGAAGCAATGTTGACAAAAGGTCAGATGGGGTGTTGTTAATCTTCGAGACTTCTGAAATGGTCCAGATCAAATTTGGGAGCCTCCGGTATTAAATAATGACCCCTGGAGAATGGGACGTTTTTAGTTTGACTTTTATCTGGCAAGCACTGCTTTTTCCTATCTTTTGATGTTATTACAGTTGAACTTATCGAAGAGGCTATTTCTTTTATATTTGTTAAGAGTTGTTATTGTGGAAAACTTGATAAATTGAACAATTATTTTTATTTTTCCACAAAGAATTAAAAAAAAAGTGATTTTCTTGTTTTAGAACAAGGGAATTCGTGCTTTCCCCCCTATACTATTAAGAGGTAATAATAAACTCTTAAAGTAACTTCGTAAGTTTGATGCTCATTGTTAGTTAATGGAAGTATGAGACAGTATAGAGTACCGAAACTATTCCAAAGTTTCAATGTAGTATTTATTTAATCCCAAGATCGAAAATGTTTTGAGAACTTGTTTTTAGAAATGCCATTGACTTTTTTCAATTCCTACAATTAATTCACTCCTCTCCCCATTTATATATATATATATATATACTGTTCAAATTTTCAATCGATAATAAATTACTTTTTATTCATCCACTGAAATTCAAATACATTTTTTTAAACTTGTAGTGAATGACGCTTGATGTTAATACAGTTTTTTTTTCAAATATTAATTCATTAATTAGCTTTTATTTTTTAATTTTAAATTTATTTTGTATTATTTATGGCGAAGTTAGAGCTAACACCAACAAATGGCACCAGTAAGTTTTTCTAACGAATTTTTTTCTTGTCTTCAAATGTATTTTTTAAATTGTAGTGGATGACACTCAATGTCAATACAGTTTTTCAAATATTAATCCATTAATTAAATGTCATTAACTAAAATAAAATTTTTCTTTGTTAACCTAAGTAGGAATTGATTTTTTTTTAATATTGCTTGTTATGATGCAGTTCACATCAACGTTAATAAAATATATTTGTGAAAAATAGTTAGACTGCATATTGTGAGTGCGCAAATTCACAAAATCTAATTTTTTCTGTATAAAACAAATTATTGTTTCTATATGATTTATATATTTATTCTATTTAAGAACAGTATAAATGTACCAAATTTCAATATAGTTGCTGCGCATTCAAATAACATTTCTTTCATAATTATTTTATTAGAATTAATTATTTTTTAATTAGAACCATAATGAAAAGGAGAATTTAAATGAATATGAGTGATTTTTTTTAAATAAAAAAAGTATTTAGGTTTATTATATGTTGAAGGGATATGAAAGTGATCTAAAAACTTATACTCAGAGTATCCCCAAAGTGTTCTACTGATGTTTAAATATCCACTAAACTTGAAAATAAAACCCCGTTAAACTTTCTTTAGATATGCATAACATTTTAAAAATTGTAACGAATATCTAATGGAAGTTTATGGTTATGTGGTACCATAAAGTAGCGTATAAATTTAAAATTCTGTTTCTGCTACAACAGCATTGAAAGTCTGAGAATATGACTGAGCAAATTGCGTATTTAATAGTCTTTAAACTTACGAGTAATTCAAAATTTTATGTAATGATTCAAATCGACAAGTCTTAAAGTGACCATAACAGCTTTAGCAGTTTTTACACATTATCATAAAATTAAAGAGTACTCTCATTTATAGTTAAATGTTTTACACTAGTATTTGAAAAAAATCGTGATAATTATGTAATTTGTATTTTCAAACTAGATAAAAGTAAAACTAAATACTATTTGTCCTCATAAAACCATTTTATGGCAAAGTTTCAACTGTTTTCCAAAGCTGCAATTTCTTGCAATATCATTAGATTTGATTAACACACTTTTGATCGTAATTGTTGCACTTTTATTTGAAGTCAAAACTAAATAAAAATTATGTTTAAATTCTACTCCAACAAGATAAGAGCTTGCTTAATACCTCTTTCATTTATATAATCCATATTTTAAATTATACTGTTATCAATTATAGTCAAATTTGAAGTATTGTTAAACAGAAGAGGATTCTTGAATATGAAGATTAGATATTTAACAGAGGCTTAAAAATTGTATTTCATTTCATTTTTTTCTAAAATATTTCCACTAAATTCTTTTTAATTTGTGAATGAATTATATCTGAAAATCACACACACACACACAACTGTTATATTAATAAGATAATGAAACATATTTTGCTGTATTCAAAACCTTCATTGAAACTAGTTTATCTCGAGAATTGACTGTGATGTAATTCAGTTGTTTCTTATTGTTTTTCCATCCAACTGATTTAAGTATAGTAAAATATGTTTCTATGCGGTAGATAGAGAGGGATCGCATACAAAAACACACACAAAAATTGCAAGAATTTCGTAAATACTAACAACATATAACTAATAACTTTGTCAATATATAACAGAATTTTTTTTATGGGGCGGAGAGGTATCGCATAAAAAAGTCGCACTTAAAAAATATGCCAATTATTTACGAAATTCATGAGAAAGTATTTCCAAACAAAATAAAGAATTAAATTTCACATGGAAACATTTTATATAAAAATATTTAATTTCTCATTGATTACACATGAAGAAATTTTCAAAATGTTCATACATACACTCTATAACAAAAAAACACGAAGCACCAAGAACGAGTTGTCCGATAAAGACAAAGTTTGGAGAGTAGAAAAATTATGTAAGGAAAAGAAAATGATTAATATTTAACAAGAATTGAATGATTTATTTCAGAGTTACATAGTTACAAATTAACGAGCTCAATAAGGTGTTGAACCATCTCCAGCCTGTGTGCAAGCTACCGCACAACGTGGAATAGAGTGATAAAGCACCTTGATGGTCTCCTGCGATATTTCTTGCCAAATTTGCTCCAATCATTGGGAAAGGTCATCAACATTCCCTGGTAGATGGAGTTGCCTTCCCATCATATCCCAGGCATGCTCTACTGAACAGAGATCTGGCGAACTGGCTGGCCAAGTAAGTGTTTGACAAGCTGTAAGACAGTTTATAGTAACACGTGTCGTATGTAGTCTGGCCTTATCTTCTGAAAAATAAGGCCAAGGTACTGCAAAAGGAACGGTAGCAAAACAGTTCTCAGAATGTCGTCGACGCACCGTTGGGCTATAAGTGTGCCTCTGATGATGACCAAAGGGCTTTCAAAAGAAATGGCACCCCAAACCATAACTTCGGGTTTAGGGCCTGTGGGGCGTGCAATAGCGAAACAGGATCGGCACTCTGCCATACGAGTAGCAGGACATAGTTAGAAGCGAGATTCGCCACTTAACACTATACGTCCCTAGTTATCATGATTCCAACCTGATAAAGTCAAGTACCGCTGTAATCTGGCTCAACATTGTGCAGACATGAATGTCAGGTGACGCAGTGATCGATACGAGTGTAAATTTTGCTCTATCAGCAGCCTGGGAATGGTCATGATGGACACTCGTGTACAGTTCACATGTCTCATGGTTAATTACGATGAATAAGACGCTGTGACTGTTGATCTGACAACCAATCTGTACTCCTAATTGGCTGTGGCCTTAAATCAACCACTACCATAATGACGCTGAAATTTGTCATTGTCCACCCATTCTTCTAATAACTGCATCGCTTCGACCCATATGACGATCGATTCTGCGATTTGCCCAACCTGCCTGTTTCAATGCAATGATACGACCTCTTTCAAACTTGGACAGTTGCTCGTAATGAACTTGAATCCTGTGCCAATCATTTTTTTCAATCGTTGGAAGATATTCTAAATCGTAATGCAACACAAACTTTTCACATTCGTATTGAAAATTGCTTCTTATAGACACCTCCTGAGTCCGCAGTTCCGATGCACTGTAGCTCCCGCTATTCATTTGTTGGACACCAAATTTTAAACATTTGCATGCTCAGTACAAATGTCTTCCCATACAAAATTTCATTACAATCGGGCAACTCCATCTTGGTGCGTCTTTTTTTTTTTTTTTTTTCTTTCGTTATAGAGTGTAATTTACTACTACTCATCGTAATCTAAAGCACGCATCTTCTGAGATGAATTTCAAAATCACTTTCATCACTTGAAAATATAATTTCAATTGATTTTTTTTGGCACCATAAAGTAAGTCACAAGTTTTTGTGACTGCGGTCAGTTGGTCAGTTGCATATGAATGTTGTGATAACCAGATATGCATGATTGAATCTCTTTTTGGAATCTCAAACTCCTTTCGACATTGGTATATATTTCAAGAAAATGCCTTTCGGATTTGCTTAAAAAACTAGATACTTGAATATATTTTATCCACGCTCAAATAATCCAGTTTTTCTTGTCCATCTTCATAATCTGTCAAATTATTGATAGTGTCACTGTCATTGAAAGTCTTGTCTTCAATCAAGTGCGTGCTGCTAGAGCGTTGAAAAAAAGCAATGGAAAGTGCAATGTAGAGACTGTTTATAAACAATGAACACTTGAAGTGTATGTATGTACATTGACAGAAACATTACAGTGGCACCAAAGTCTTTGAAATTGATATACTGCATAAAAAAGATCGTACAAAAATTAAATCGCACAAAAATAAAATAGCATAAAAAAGGGCCGCACAAAACAGGTTCTACTGTATACCTCAAAATCTATGTTATACAGTCTTATCAAGTTTCCAAAAATGATCATTTTGTAATTTTACAAATTTATTTTGAAATAATAATTATACTCTTGATTATCATAGATATGAATTTTAAAACTTAACTATAAGCATTAAAATTCATTCCACAATAATATCTCCACACCACACCACAGGATCTACTACATAACCTTTTCGCACAACCTCATTTTGTTTTCTTGTTTCGCTCTCTTAATTCCTCTTTTCACTTCCTTCATTCAACCAATGGAGTTGAATGAAAGTAAGCTGCATGAAAACTTACTCAAGTTCGTTCTGTATTCGAAACAATATTCCACTTTTTATACGTTAATGGAATTATTTAACATAACAGTATATTTGTTTGAAGAATTTTTGCATTAAAACATACTTTATATTCTATTCTAAAATTATTTTTATTATATTTGAGAAGAGAGAAATTAATATATATATATTTGTAAGAAAATTAATGCAAGTTAAAGTGATATATTAAAATAGAAAAAATGTATTATTAAATGATAGGTAATTTAATATCATACATATGAATACCTTTAATAATTCAGAAAACCATTGATGAAGTTTACCAATTTACTGAACAATATTTTCAAATAAACATTGTTACAATTGGTCATAGAATATGTAATATTATACAGTGTAATCACACACACACACACACAATTTACAGTTTAAGGTTTGAAAGTCACTTATTTGTCGCAAGGATTGTTATGCGTGCAGCATAAATTACAAAATCCTATCAATTGCATATGTGAAAATATTAACGTTTATGTTTACGTTTTGTTGATCCATACGATTTAAAAATTGAACTAAAGCTAAAAAATGAATGAGCACAATATATATATAAATAGAACAAACATCTTTTCCTCGAAATTAACTTCAAATATAACCCTTTCTGCAAGTTGCACTTTCTTTCCCTTCGATTTTCTTTCAATAAACCAACCCATTTGCTGCCAAGAGCTTTACAAGAACTTTCTTCCTCCCCTGCTGGCAAACTCTTCAATTACAAAATTACGTCATTCCGCTAAAGTACTCTAAAAGTAAATTACTCGAATTCCCGAGACGGAACTGATCAAATTTGAGATCGAGTAGTCACTTCAGGAAGCAGTTGAAAAGCAAATACGAAGCAAGAGCCATCCTTTTCCTATCGGTGACATTCTTGTAAGCCTTTGAGGTTGATGGATTCATTCAAGCTCAAATCGTTATTTGCGTTCTTCAAATATTACGATGTTTGTTGAAATGGAGTGCTGAGAGTGGGAATAAAATATGTTTTATTTGAGCTCCGACATTTTTTTTGTTGCCAGGTTCCTAATTTCTCTCTCTCTCTCTCCTTTGTTTTCTTTCCTCTCAACTGTGCAAAGTTGCTACTTAACTTAGAATGAATATAAATGTGTTTGAGAGTATGCTTAACTTATAAGTAATTTCTGCAGTTTGCAGAATTCTTTCCTACGTGTTGTATAAAATTAGATTTTCTATGTTTTCAAAATTTAATATCTTTAAAACTGGATTCGCGTAGTCTTACTTTTTCTTAAAGTTGTAAGAACTTAAAAATATGTATTCTATCATTCTATACGGTATTCTATCATCCGAAACAAAACAAAAATTAAAATTCCCTCAATTCATTCGTAAAAGAGAATTTGGATTTCTCCATAGAAATCACGTCAAACTTATTCAGCACGTTTTTGATGCTCGGCAAACAACTACCTGAACATTTTGAATCGTTTGAATTAATTTGAATTTTTTCAGCTATATTGTCTTTACATGATTGGTCATTTACATATTCTCCAGTCTCTTGCACAGTTAGCTGAGTATTTTTTTTGTGGAAGGGGAACCAACGAATAAGTGGTCCCAATGCTTTTTTGGTACTGTTATCATACACAAGCTTCGACCTCAAATAATAGCAAATCTAATCTGATGTCTCCCCTCTTATAAATTTCCCGTAGCAGCTTATTACTACATAAATTTTATAAGACAGTTTATCATTACTCGGAACATGATTATTTTCCCTTAATGTCCCTTGACTCGTCTTAATTTGAACTTCAATTCTTATTTTCTCTAATTTATGCAATCTCACCTCCTGTTTCGCTTTTCTTTTTCTTCTTTTATTCTATTGGTTTTGTCGTGCTGACCCTTTTCTGATTTAAATAAGTTTCTTTCCCCTTATAATAAAAAGGACAGTTTCAATATAAAATCAAACCATTATATAACAAATTATCATACTGGAAAAATAATTAATTGAGTGAAAAGTAAAATACTGCCAAAAATAACTCATACTCCAAAAAATTGTAAAAAATACATATAGATTCACTTTTCTGCTGAAAATTTTAAAATTAAGATGCAATTGAATTTTTAGCAAATGCAATTTTCTTAAAGAACAAAACTCAGAATAAAGTTAGGGGTGTATTCATGCAAAAATATAAAACAACCCAATAACAATCAATTTAATTTCAAATAGATGATTAAAAACGAATTATTGTTTAAAGGTTCATCATACATGTGTAAAAAAAAATCACCAGAAGAAAAAAAAACTATCGTTTGTAGAGTAAAATAAATAAATAAATAAAAATACTAAAAATATCAGTATGTTCGGGAAGATGATTTTGACGCTAGATGGCGTGGAGAGAGAGAAAAAAGTCAATACACAGATTGATGATTCCGCAATATTTTGTTCTTAAAAAAAGTAAAAACATGGTTTTTTTTAAATCAATTTCCGGTAAAGCGGCTAAATTAAATTTTATTCTTTGTTACAACGTAACGGAAATTAAACACCATACTTGAACACAAAAATATTCGCGTACAACACTTTAGAGGCGAGATTTAAACCTGAGATCTCTTAAAAATTTCGCAATTTCAATGCTTTATGTGTTCACGGTATATACATATTCTGATATATATTGCAATTTAAGTATTAACATAATCTCAAAACTAATCAATAACTAATGTATCAGAAATTTAATCAAGTTTCATAAAAATAAATAAATAAATCGTTTTAATCTTGAAACTTTTTTACGTTCCACCAATATTTTTTTTTCAAAAAATGAAAGACTACAAACATTACATAATGCCGAATCTTTTTTAAAAATATCTTGTGAAGTAAAATAAATCTCATTTCAAGAGTAAGACATTGCAATTTTGAAAATTCGTTGTCTTTGTTTGAAATGTCAGTTGTCTCAGATTCCTCTCGTTTGAAGTAAAGGTCTAGTAATTTGTTTCCTCTATTTCATATTTTATACAAAATTTTCCAGAAATAATAGATGTATTTGTTCTCTCGTTACTAAAAGAAACTATTTGTTTTAAGTGTGTACGTGTTATTATCTTAAAACTTTTTATGTACACTTTAAATTTAGCCTTATTCTTTGTTTGAGTAAATGCCTTCAAATCATGGTTAAAAGTGTATTGGTATATTATTCTTATCGTGGATCACATTAACCATGTTTCTTTAAAAAATTCAAATTTTCAATTCAGCATAATGGTTTTGAGCTGCATCCAAATTCCTAATGAGATTAAATTAAAAATATTTTGAGTCACAAAATTAATGTGTTCAATTCATTGAACAGTTTATATTTAACAGAAGAGTAGTATATGAAATTTTTATTAATGAAATTTCATTCGCATACTGTCTTCGTAAGTGTTCTTTCAGAAATTCGCCATCTATTCGGGTTCCCATATAGATATTTTGGGGATTCATTCGAGTTACATTGAGGATTGAATAAAACGCAGTCGATGGCCAGACGCGTGTCATCCTTCAAATGTATCTCAACTCCCAGCAAAAAACCTATCAAATAGAAGTTACAAAATACCTGTATCGAATTGTTTCCGTAAAAAAACTACACTAGTTTACAAGAAAAAAAACTTAGCGAAATAGTACAAAGTCATAAAAACTGACGTTGTTGGGTGTGCTGCATCTTTCAGATTCAATGGCCCCTGCCACCAAAAATATGAAGAAATCGCCCTCGTTCTTGACAATAAGTGCTAGGACGAGTGGCGAAAGACAGATAGAAGAAGGTGGGGCATGTTCCAACCCATCTTCCGTGTGGACACAGCACTGAAACTATTTTCCTATGCGCCTGAGAGATTCACGTGCCTAACGGAGGGTTAATACAACATATTACCACATTTCGTCTAAATCTTATTTTATTCCATAAATTCTTTAAAAAAATTGCAGTTTTTGTTTTTAGAGAAAAGGTAGAAATGCCTCTATATCTAATGAAATTAAATAACTTTTTCAGAGAAAAGCAAGTATTAGCTATATTTTTCTCATTCTGTTATAAATAGAGTATTGTTGGGTTAACACAAAAATAATTAATTGATTTAAGTTAATTAATTAATTTCAGCCTCATTTTAGTCCTTGTTGGGATGAGGCAAGTGGGCATTATTTGACAGGAGAGGAAAAATTAAATTAAACTAAGCTAGTAAGTGGACTCCTTAACTTAATTAATTTGATTGTTGCTTGAAACGTTTCTGAATTCAACAATCCATCCAATGTTTAACCTTATTTACGAAATTCAATCACATTGTAGGAATGGTATTAAAGGCTTTGATTCATCTCATATTTCATGATTTTGTAGCCTTACATTAAAGTTAATTAGTTTTAATGCTAAAAATGCTTAATGCCTTATGCCATATGTCTTAACCAGCATTATACAATCTCCAAAAAATTAAATTTGGATATTAAAGATTTTGTCAGCTTAATTAAAACGAAGTAGATTTGTTTTAAAAATTTCTTTAATTAACCATTTCTGAATATAAATATTGAGTTATTACTATTGCATAACGATTCTTTTGCAAAATTACATTTGGTAGAGTAGCTTATTCGCAGTATGCAATTTCCTCTACAGTGTAAAGAATTTTTAAAATTATATATATAAAACAGTTTTTCGATTGCTTCCTTAAAACATTAAGACCATTATTTGTTCAGCATATTGTAAAATCGCATTAACTGAAGAACATGAAAAAAAAATTCTAAAATCAGGGAAATAAATAAGTTTTATCACTAAAATTCAATATTGAAAATGTTATTTGCTCATTTTTTTCTCTCATTGTTATTGAAATAAACTAGCACTATTTTTCTGATTTATAATAGGATTATATACGAAACTGAATATTGTTCATATAAAGCTCCTTCTTAAATAACGAATCAAATATTAATTTAAGCTCATAAATATTTATAACCTAAATATTTATATTTCCTGGCAATTTATATGTTTGAAAATTAAGTAATCCCGTTATAGCGGGCATTGTCGATCTTTAAGAAATGTCTGTTTACACTAAAAAACAAATATTATTTTGTGGTTCACCTAATTTGATATAAAATAATTCACTTTGCAAGATGGAACAACTAGATTCATATTACACAAATGTTGTCTTTACTTTTTTTATAAAATCTTTTTTTTTCAAAAACAGTTAGTAACTTTATAGTTCCTTAGTAATTTTGAATATTATTAGAATCCAAGATTGCATTTATAAGCATTGTTTATCAGAAACAAATTCCTTATGAATCATATGGTTACTGAAATTTTAAAAATGTATTTTTAACAAGTAATATATAAAAATAAAATTTTTAAAGTCAATTCCTACTTCATTAGAAAAACTTACTGGTGCCATCTGTTGCAGATAAATTGAACTTTGTTAGAAATAAAGTATAGATAGAATTTAAAATTTTAAAATAAAATTTAATTAATGAATTAATAATTAAAAACTGTATGAACATCAACTGTCATCCCCTACAAGTTTAAAAAATATATTTGAACTTCAGTGGATGAAAAAAAAGTATTTTGTTAAAGATTGAAAATTTGAACAAGATATATATATAAATAAATATATATATATAGAGAGAGAAAAAGTAAACTAATAGTAGGAATTGAAAAAACAATATTTTAATTAAAAGCCTATCATTTTGATGACTTTTAGTGAAAATAGCCATCATGTAGCTTCTGAGTGTGACGTTATTAAACAAGCAACTGACCAACAAATCATTAATGAAAAAAGAATATTTTCATGAGTTATAATATTACTATTATTTTTACTCAAAGATTTATCGTGATTTTTGTTCACAGTTTTTTTTTTTTTATTCTTACAAACTCATTTGTATAGGGTTAAAATTTCTTTCTAAAGAAGTTTTTTGATTACTACTTTATGAATAGCAAAATAAAAGAGGGAGAACACTATTAAAAGTTTTGGATTACATCCAATACTATACTGAATCAAATTACTTAGCATCCAGACAGAAATTTAATAAAATGTCTTCATAAAGGTCAAAAGTACGAAGAGAAAAAAATATTAGAAAAAGAAATAACTTGCAGGGTGTCAATGATATGAAGTCACAGTTTATATGAGATTAAAACATCATCTGCAGAAAATGAAAAATATTTGGCTGTAAAACTTAAACCTCTTCAGCATCTTTTGCACACAAGATGCATGAGATTTAGTATTTCTGCAGGTAACTCCAAATGCAGGTGTTCTGAAATTCTATAAATGGAAAATAAACATGTATTTTACGCCACCGCAATTTCAGTGCTTCGTTTTTATGTTAATGAAAAATGTACTTGCTTTTTCTTTGCATCAGGGCTTAATATAGCCGAAGTAATGCCTTATCTATCACTGATTAAAGTCTTTTTTAGTCCCAAGTGAAGAAATATCAGAATTATGTGTTAAGTTTCGAAGGCTTGTGTATAGTTTAATACATATTTATTTCAAGACTTTCCTTAGTACAATTATTAGTACAATAAAAAAAGAAGAAAAAAAAAACGGAAAACAAAAATATAAGGAAGTTTACGAACAAAGCATTTTTTTCGAAATATAATTGTAGTAATACTCATTAATTTTTCATTAAAACGTTTAAGGCTGTCTTCGCGTAACGTTAAAACATATAACAATAAAAAAAAGATAATTTAATATATGTAATCAAAATATAAATTATATATCTCTAGGTCATTAAAAGACGTATATAATACACAAATTCAAATATTTTAGCATTATATTGTATCAAAAAGCAGCAACCTACTTGACAAACGATGTGAAATTATTACTAAATTTATATGTTACTTTATAAACACGAAGTAAAATTAAATAGGATGCTGATATCATGTGTGACAAGAACTTATTAATGTTTTTTTTTAAATTCATATTTTTGTTTATCAATACATTTTAATTCACGTACACGATTTATTATTTTTCACTAGCAGGTTATGTAGACGTCTCGTAATCAACAACGCACAGCAATCTGAGTATTCTTAAGTTTGAAAAAAGATTTTACTCTAAAAATTGAAAGCATTACCCTTTTTTAAGTTTAAAATACGATTACACGATGAAGTAAAACAATTTTTTAAACTTTTTTTCAAGCCATAATGAAGCAAACACTAGATAAAAGTTTAAGTAAAGTTTTAAAAACAAATAAAATGTTGGAAATACCTAACAAAAAAGCAAAAGAAATATAATTCATAAATCGTACATTACTTTAGAATAACATCTAACAAAAGCATTTAGTTTTAGTTAAGAAGTGATGATATTCAGAATCGTTAAACTGCAGCATTTTAAACCATTCATTTGCATACGAGACATTCTTTTCAGTCTGAATATTGGCAACATGCCATCCATATAGAAATACAAAATGGTAATTACGAGAAAAATAAAATCACTTCACTAACGTTGTAATGATCATTATTCATGCACAAATAATGTTCTATTTATTCTTTTGATGCCTTTTGTGACATATTTTGTGAATAACAGATCAAAATTAGAAATTCACACGTTTATTAAATGGGATTATTTTTAAGAAATCAATTTTGAAAGTAGTAATATTTATACACAAGAAATATTTATCAACGAATTATAACCAATTGAAAAGTAATAAGCAGATTATTTACACGGCATATATTTCAATGAACATATTGTTGTTTCTTATCCCACTTGATTGGCAGAAACATTTTGATCAAGTCCATGTGTGAAATCCCCCCTAGAGTGCCCTACTCCTTGATTATCTGCGTGAGCTAGAGGTGTAGGATTAATAAAAGAACTAGATGTATCAATATTCTTCATATGGCTTTATTAAGAATTTAAACTTAAACGTCTAACAGATTAGATAATAATAATATATGTGAGAGAATCTACAATGACAAAACACACAATTTAAATAATACTGAAATAACGTAACTCAGACCACTATCAATATCTAACCCGCCTAATCTCAATTCCAGTAATATTACAAGTCCTAATATTAAATAGTCAATCCTACCTTGATCTGATCGCCGATCTAATCATAAGGGAGCTGCGTCTTTACTCGAGTGCAATGGTATGCACCTTGACCTAATGGCTCTATCTTCGGAATAACCTCGGTTGGCTGTCACTTCACAATCGTATCACTCTCTATCATAACATTCACCAAATTCCCATCTCACTTACTCAAACTTCTGATATTTAAAAGCTATCTAATTTGCATCTTATATACACGTTTCACTTCTTGGATTTTGGTTGGAAAAGAGTTGCCATTAATCCTGGCCCCAAAAGAACCAAAAGGACATGTGAATGAAAAGACGCGTGAGCCCGTCACACATGTACCGTTTGAATAAGGTTTGCATTTTTAAACAATGAATAACTGCAACAGGACTTAAGAGCAACTGGCTCTTATAGCAACCAATACAAGCCAAGATGTGGGCAGGGATGACTTGAGTCACATTGCAAATCATACAAATAGGGTAAACTTTAAGACCCGCCACATGCCGTTGAACTCGACCATGTCCACTGCGAAGCCTAGCAAGATTTCAAGCCTAGCAAGAAGCCTCATTTCGCCTACTGCCTGTCCCTAGCAAAGCCGCGCCACGACATTTTCTTCATACCACTCATGTATGAGTGCCTGAATCCAAGTGGAACTGATATCTTCTTTGACTCAGATAGTAATTCCTGAAAAAATAAGGCGTTCACCATGTGTAGAATCTTTATGGTTGCCTTCACGGCCAAACCATCTGCAATCTCATTCCTGCAGACATTCCCGTGTGATGTTACCTAAGGAAAAAAGTTCTTTACAATGGCACTCAAGCCATTTAATAACTGGACAACAATCCTTTCCGTTCTGTCATCATACCTCCACCCTTCAGAAAAACGCTAAGCAGAGCTTCGACTATCACTCATTTTCCAAATACCTGTATTGATACTCTGGGTAAAGCGAAATTTCAAACTTTTCTCACTAGCTAAGAGCTCTGCCCAAAAACTGGGCAGGAGTCAGGATTTATATTACAGTTCCTAATGCCATTCATCTTTTTGATGAACATTCCACTACCTGAGACAGCGCTTACACCCATTCTGCCATCAGTATAGATCTTTAACACATCACACGGGATTTTATGAATAGTCTCCAAAGAAAGCTGCCTAAGATACTCTAGATCAGCGCTACTCAACCTGCGGCCCGTGGGCCGCAAGTGGCCCGGTCATGGTCATTTGCTCTGAGAAATTTACTTATTTAAGAACATTGACTAAAAATTTCGTGAAAAATTCTTTGTCAAGAAATCAAATATATCAACTTTGCATTTTGCTGTCGGTGTCGTAAGGGTACGAATTGATATTCTTTTTTCTATTTGGAATGGTTACGGTTAGTGATAGCAGACAGCAGTGGAGTAGAGACAATTTTATCGGAGGAGCTAATTTTTAACTGTCTTTCATATCTTGCAAGCGAAAAATATTCGAAAAAATAAATCGTTTTAAGACTGATTAGAAGGTTGACTATTTTATAGTGAAAAACAAACATGGATCACTAAATTGTTTGATTTGTCATGGAAGTGCTGTATTTAAAAAAATACCAATAAACACAGAAATCATTCAATGATGCTTTTTCATGAAGATCTCTTTCAAGAGGTTTTTTATATTACTGGTAATCATATGAAACCGTTTATTGATACAGAAATTGAAAAGGATCATTTCTTAAATGCTTCTAATTTAGTTTTAGTGATATAAATATATATATATATATATATATATATATATATATATATATATATATATATTAATTAAAATAGCAAAACCCATGAGGTATTATATTTCAATCATTTTCCACATTTTAAATTTCAAATGTTATTTTGGTCTAAAAGCATTTTTCTCTCCCATTTATGCTCATGTTGCGGCCCGCGTGAAACAGCTGACATATGTATGCGGCCCAGCAGAAAAAAGTTTCAGTACCGCTGCTCTACATGTTGAGTGCTCTTGTTGGTGTATAAGGATAATTCACTTTTAAAAAAGACCCGTTCATAAAATGACGCAGCAACATCCGTTCAGTGGACCAGAGAGACTTATTCTAATTTATCATGCAGTCATCCCTCGCTTTCAACATCGCTAAGGGACTTCCTCTCTTAAGACGACGATTGTTGTTCCAATTGCGCACATAACTAGAGGTTTTGTGCTGATCAGCATAACTGATGAACTTGGCAGAGTATCTGCTTCGTAATCTGAGAAGTTGCAAGTAAACTTCATACAAAACAATATCCCTCGGCAGCTATTGTTTAGACAGTGAGGACTCTAAAAGCAGAGAGTTTTACCCTTTCTAGCTTATCAAATTTTTTTGCAGGGGAAACCTGATAGATCTGTAAACCATATTCAAGGATAGGTTAAATGAAAGCAATATATGTATTTCGATGGGTCTGAGCATCCACTCCTCAGTACCTGCCAGGGATATATTTTAAAATTTTTCAGTTGCTATTTACCTCTAAAAACCAAATTGTTTATCAGGCGCATATAATCGCAATACAAGAAGCCCACATACAATGAACCTGTTAAATATTTCAGAAATGAAAAGCAATTTTTAAAGAATGAATTTTTATTAACACAATTGTAAATAATCTAATATGTTGAAATTTTAATGACCTTAGCCCAGTGGTTCCCAACACCTTAACTGTCAATGGCTTATATATCCGTCTTGCCCTACCAGTACGTTAAGTTCCGCCGACGGAATATATACTTTCTTCCGAAATACGATCCTTTCCTTTGCGCTGCTATCAGTAAAACTATTCTGAAGGCTATGGAATGCAATAAAAGAACGCTGGAAATGTTTGTGATGGATTTAATTATTTTAGAAAAAAAACTGCTTATTTATGTTGTTTCTTCCCCCCATCCGCTCAGTACACCGCATATGCGTGCGTATGTGAAAAATGGTGCCACTGGGAAGCAAATTGCATAACTTTTAACCGGCAGTTAAAGGGTTAAATTTTCGAGAGCCTCCCTCCCACCCTTTATGTATCAACCTGATATCGTGGACCCCCAAAATACTAACCCCCTTACCCCCCATGATTCCTTACACCTGATTTAGGGAGTTATAGGTTCCTCAATAATCCTAAAACTGCCTCAGCTACTTATACAATTTTTTTAATACTTCGCAGGCGCAATTTGATTAGGAAATCAAGATGGTTGCAATCGTTGTTGAATTGGCGAGCTATGAATTCAGTTCTTAAGCTTTAAACGTGTGTTTATACTATTTTTTGAAAGTGGTACGTTGTAGTATTGGCTAAGTAGTTTCGAAGAATAAAAAATAACTGGACTAATATCCTTGATAGGAATACATTGTCAAGCAGAGTTTTTCATTGCTGGCAATTTAGTGGTCTTTTGTGTGATGACATGTATTTCAATTTTTAAACGAGGACTTACAGAGTATGTAAAAGAGGGAAATCTCAAATAGGATCTCCGTGGTACCCTAAAAAAGATCTGGGGACTTCAGTGGATCCACGGACTACAATTTAAGAACCACCGCCATAGTTCATAAATAAATATATACGGGGTGCGGCAAAAAAAAAACCTTGGACAAATTTCTTGCCTCCAAGAATAGTTAACGAATTACCTTTTAATTGGTGTTTTTATGTTTCTTTATCTAACACTTTAATAATAAAATATTATTATATATATTTCTTAGTTTTTACTTTGATTTATACGTTTTTGATAATGTCGAGCAAAAGTTCTGCTATTTTAGAGTTGTTTCAGCAAGAAAAACGGCAGTTCGTTTGCTTAATGTACGTCGGCAAACAGTCTCTGATGCAATCTGCCATTTAAAACAGCTTGGCAATGATGGTCGGTGTGCAGAAAGTGGACTAAAACGTACTCTAAGTAGTTCAAGGAATCGTAAGATCATCCAAAAACTAGCCCAGAGAAATCCGAGATTTCCATGAAACAGATCGTTCGTGACACACATTAAGTGACAAATTGGTGAGGCGAATAGCGAAAACGAAGCCTGGACCGAAGCCTTACAAGTTGCGAAAAGTTCAGCTTCTCACTGAATAAAATAAATTCGTACGGCTCAGAAGATGCGAAAACTTTTGAGACGGGCTGCAAGTTAGCGTTGGGAGAGATTTCTTTTCATTGATGAGAAGCTCTTTACGATTAAACAAGTTCATAACTCCCAAAACGATAGAATATGGTTTGGGGACGCTCCAAGCACCTAGGAAATTGTTGAACATCGCCAATATCCAAAGTCGGTCATGGTCTTGGGCGGAATTTGCACAAGTGGCAAAACACCTTTGGTTTTTGTGGAAGAGGGCGTTAAAATCAATCAAAAAGTGTACCAGAGGGACATTATTGAAGCTGCTGTACTTCTCTGGGACCAAAGACATTTCGAGAAATGCAAATTGGACGCTTTAACAAGACTCTGTACCAGTTTGCAAAGCCAAAAAGACACAAGACTGGTGCAAGGCGAATTTTTCAGACTTGATATCATCTGAAGAATGATAACCTACTCGCCGATTCTCAATCTCATGGATTACTGTGTATGGTTCATTTTAGAGTGCAGTCTGCACTAAACCCCACAAAACTTTTAACTCTCTAAATCAATCACTTCTGCAGGAATGGGGTACATTATAGGTAAGAGACTTGGGGTTCATTGTTGAAAGTTTCTGCAAGCGTTTGCACCTTTGCATTGCTGCAAACGGTGGTCACTTTGAAACCAATTAAATTTATTTATTAGTACGAGTGTACTCGTATTCTTATTTGTTATGTTTTATTAATTTATTAATTTCTTTACGAAGTTTTATAAAAAATTGTTTGTCCGGGTTTTTTTGCCACACCCGGTATTAAAACTTTCTCCAAACAATGACCTAAAATTATTTTCACTTGCATTATAAATGATTAACATAAAATGTTGCAGAGATATTTCAAATTAACCCCGGTTTTTATAATTCTTTCTCAAAGATAAACGCACTTAATTTTACATTAGCTTTAGCAAATATATATTACAATTAAACCTATAAGTTTTTAATCATATGCATATTTCTCATAAGTATTCTGAAATCAAATATATTTCTTAAATGTAATACTCTTTCGAAGAACCTCAAAAAATGTGAATAATATTAATCTTTAGTTTACTTACTTTTGATTCTCTTCAGTAAAGTATTTCGTTTTGGAGGATTATTTTAAACTGATATAGAACATATTACTATACTTTAATATAATCCATAAGCTCGAGTTATATTGTCTCTTCACAGCTTAAAAAAAAAGTAGAATTTTTTTTTTGAGGCTTGATATTATTTTAAACATATACGAATATTATATAAATTAATTTTTGTCTAAAATTGTCAAATAAAGGAATTTTTATCTCTGAAAATGTTTGCTATTCAGTAAACATACAACTGTCAGATATTTCTTTAAAAAAATTAGTGAAATAAGCTTGCACTTGACAAAGCTGGTCATTTGTTTCTATATTAAGGCTGTCTTTAAGCGCAAAGCTCGTTTTCAGACAGAAAAGTGTCTCGGTTTTCATGAAAAATCGCTACATTGTAATTCCCCCATTTGTTTATAACACAGAGTTTTTAAAATTTCAAAATATTCGCAAATAATTAATTTCTCTTTTTAACATGTACAGGGAGAGCTCATTATTTATCATTACAGCATAGGGGTGGGGAAGGCAAAACACATTTTATACAACAACAAAAATATCAATCAACTCAGATAAAAGTGAGTAGCATGATAAAATATGCTGCTGTCTATAGGTTAGCGAAGCCAGAATTTTTTGTAGATGCTGCAATTTTTGTTTGAAAAATATTCCAAATATGGGTCCTCTTCTTTAACACCTTAATTTTTGCTGGTGTATATATGCGTCTCTTTCAACCGGTGCATTGAACGTATATATACTTTTCGAAATACGATTCTTTTCTTTCGATTCCTTTCTTCAGAAAAATTATTATGAAGGGTGTCGACATAATCTTGATAATGTTTGGGAAGGATTTACTTATTTTAGAGAAAAATTTGCAAAGTTTTACCTTTTCTTTCCATCTATTATACCACAAACGTGTGCTTATGTGAAAAATGGTGGCATTGGGGAGCAAATCGTGTAATATTTAATTGTCAGTTAATGATATACATCTCTTTTATAAGCATATAAAACTAGAAAATTATTTAATATTTTTTCCTATTAAAATTATTTTTTCATAACTGTTATAAATCCTCATAATTCCATTTCAAGTCTTAAAGTTTGTGATGCATACATCAATTCTAACCATTTTGATCATTCTATTCACAATTGCTTTAATTATGTGGTATTTCTTCGTTTCTTTGGCATAAATATAACCAAGTTGGCGTTAGTGGTGACAGCACACGTACACTTAAAATATATTAACAGATATTAGTTCTCATAGCTTGTTTTTATGTATTATGAAAAAGACGTTACTAATAAGAAAAGACTGACTAATTTTTAAAAAATGTTATGGTAAAAGTTAAATAGAGTAGGAATATTCCGTTTGGCGTCAATTGTATCATTTTGCAACTTTACGTTTGTGCTGGCGAAACGAAAAAAAACAAACAAAAAAACACCAATTATATATATTTCAAGTTTAAGAGGACTCGGTACTCCAAAAATGACAGAAATATAATTTTGTGAATTATTATGGGAAGAAAAAAATTAAAATTTTTGTCATGACCGGAAACAATTTATTTAACATTTTTATTGAATTTTCTTGTGCAATTAATACTCTCTAAAAACTGATAATTTATAAAAATGTATGGGTTGAACAAATACCAAAATGCAATTAATTTAAAGAAGAACATTTATTTAATGTCTTAAAGTGGTACTTTAAGTTTATTTAAAATTATTGTAATTATTTTTTCAGAATTATAAACGATTAAAGGGATCTTTCTAAGTTTGTGTTTTAATGATATATTATTGCCGAACCCTCTTAATGAAACAAAATTATTTTAAAAAAATTTTTAGCATAATCATGTGTAACCATACTTAAATTATAAAAGTGACAAGTCATAATTTTTTTATTTTCTGAAGAAATCACTGATCTTTTTATATTGAATAGAATTTTACTTTTTTTTGTAACTATTTACAAACTTTTGGAAATTCTTTCCAAAAATATCATTTCCATCAGTCAAATATTCAGAACTCTTTGTAAAACGCTCCTGCATTCTAACGATTGCAACAGATATTTCTTGATTGAATAAAAGAATCCAAATAAAAGTGATCTGAAAAATTATTTTTTGGGCAAGAAAGGGGTTCAAATAATTCTATTGATAATTATTTTACGTAATAAAAGGAAAGTAAATATATTCAGTTTCATTAGGTATACATTTTATTGCATAAGATGTATATCTAATTTTTTATCTAACAGATGGCAGCACTAGACTTGAACGTTCAATTTATTCCTTAGGAATGCGTGTTTGCTTTCGAAATAACAATAATAAGGACGCATGCGTTAAAACGAAATTGAATTTCTAAATAGATATATTTCTTCTTGTCTCCAATAGATGGCAGCACCAAACTTGAATTTTTAAGGCTATGATATAGCAAACACTATAATTAAGCTAATCTTCTACGTAACTTAAAGTATTCATTTAAAAGAAAAAAATTCGTTTTTGAACTAAAAGAAAATAAATATACAGAAATAATTCTTAATTATTTTAATTTTTTAATTGTTAAAATATCTTCTCAATAATTAATCTTTGTTTCATTATTTAAAAAAAATATTTACGGTTAAATTTTACGTTAAACTTACATTTATTTTTTCGTAACTAGTACCATTAGTTCATTTTTTAAAAGAAAGTAAGCTATATTGCTCCTATTGTAACTGATTATTTTTTTAAAAAAATTAATAATAGGGTTAATGTGTTACACAAAATATCAAAGAGAGTTAAAATAATTAAATCATTTTATATGTTTAGAATATTAATCCTTATAGGGGAAAAATAAGCTACATTTGTATTCTATAAAATTATAAAACAAATTGCTTAAGAAAATAATTAAGAATCAATTTATTTTAACTTTTTATTTGTTAAAATATTTTCTCAATAATTATTCTTTATTTCATTATCTAAAAAAAAAATATTTACGGTAAAATTTTACGATAAACTTACATTTATTTTTTCGTTAGTACCATTAGTTCCTTTTTTTAAAGAAAGTAAGCTATATTGCTCCTATTGTAACTGATTTTTTTTTTTAAAAAAATTAATCATTTGGTTAATATTATATAAGACATCAAAGAGAATCAAAATAATTAAATCATTTTATGTTTAGAATATTAAACCTTATAGAAGCTAAATTTGTATTCTATAAAATTATAAACAAATTGCTTAACAATTTCCTACTTTGAAAAATATATATATATATTGTTTTTGTAAATTAATATTAAATGCATTTAAAAACATTTTGTCTCAGTGGTTTTTCTAAAAGTGTTACTGTTAAATATATGATAGTTTATGTAAATAAAAACTTTTAACATCTATTAAAATACAACGTTGGGTTCTTTCTTAAATAATTGTATCTTTTGAAAAAGATTTGCAAATTAAAATTTATGAAAATAAAAAACGAGATATATCCACATAACATCCTTCAAAAAATATAATAATCCGAAGAATTTAATTAAGGGATGGAAAAAAAATTGAATTACCAATATTACTCGAAGGTAGTTTTTCCAACCTTCTCTTTTCAAAAAAATCTATCTGAAATTGGAAATTGGGTGAAAAAGTATAAGAAAGAAATTATGAAATCTTACAGTCACATATAGTTCGTTTTAAGCCCCTCTTATGTATATAAAATAGAAAAAAAACTCATTTTATTGTGTTTATATATTGTTATTCAATATCAGCGAATACAAAGATATAGCGAATATCTTTTGAGTGTGTTTTGAAATTTAAACACAATCAAAATCACAACTTCCTCAAGAAAGGAAACATACAGAAAGGAAAATCGTTTGTTGCGTCCCCGAAGCGTAATGGATAGCATGTTGGACTTCTAATCCAAAGGTCGTGTGTTCAAATCCCACATGAGATGACCTCATTTCTGAGAATATGATTCATTTTTTACTATTCTATTTTATTAGAATAATAAAATTTAATTAATAAAAAAAATAGTAAAAAACAAAACCAAAATAGTCCAACACTATACATAGAAAGGAAAATGAAAAATGGCAAGGAAAATCGCTTTATATTTTGTCACCTAATATTGTGATTCTGTCATGTGAAAAAACATATTTATATTAATTGTAACTATTTAATAAAAGAGTCACTAAAATAAATTTTTTCTTTGTTGGCCTAAGTAGGATTTGACTTAATTTTTTGTATATATATTACTTGTTCTTATTTGATTACAAGCGGTTATTCTTCAAAATGCATGCGGTTGATATCATTGTCAAAATCCGTTGTCTTCTTTCTAAACCACTCTTCTTTTTGTTAATGGCTTCGGCATCCGTGTGGGTAGAGAGACTGTTCATTGAACCCCGCTCTTGAATGGAGACAGCATTAGAAGAAATATGCAAACATCTTTTGGTTATGACTTAACACTCTTTTATGGTTTATACTTTTTTTTCCAGATTTCATGGCATGGAACTTCTAAATATATAATAATAATTAGAGCTGCAGTAACCTAATTCAAAAGTGCATCTTAAGATTTAATAAACGTATATATTTTTGATAAAACTACCGGTTTAATACTAAGTGATAACAAAGTTTGAATTTAATCCCAAGTATTACAATTGCTTTAGTTTTTGTTTTATATGTTCTTTGCAGATATATATATATATATATATCGGGTTATCTTCCAAAAATGGCCTGATCTAATAAGCAGTACAGATAAAAATGTTAAAGGTTTTTCAAAAACGAAATATTTTAATAAAATCGTTACCTTTAAAGGCTTTTAGATGACTTTCTTTTTGATACATGATCAAATTTACTACCATTTTAATTCATTTTATTCATACCCCAAAACTTAGACTAAGCGTTGAAATATCAAATCATAATATTTTTATATAATAAATATATGTCAAATGTTTTTAACTAATTTTCATTAAAATGTCATTTTGTAATTATGCTTAAATAGCATTTGTAAGGCATTTATTTTTACAAGAAATAGTAAAGCTTATCCTAGGGCTGGGCAAGATCGACTCAGCCTTTCATCCTTTCAGTGGGTCGATAAATGAGTACCAAGCTTGCTTCGAGTCTAAGCACTGGAAGTTTCGCGTCAAAGTGACCACCTGATCGGGATATCTACTTATGCCTAACTGTATACTGAGATAGGCACTGTAGGCCTTGGCCCTCATGGGCTGTTGCGCCACTGAGTTTAGTTTAGTAAAGCTTAAATTTTGAAAATACAATAATTTAATCTTAGAAGAATATATGTCTTTTTTCCTCAACATTATACAAATAAAAAAAAATTATTCTCGTTTTTAAAAGGCCGAATGAATATTTCAAAAATAATTAACAGAACAATTAAATATAAGGCTGATACTTTATTATATTGAATACTATTTTATTAATATACCATCTGATAATTTTGAATCAATTCAAATTTTAAGAATGAAAGAATAACCCATGTATTAAGCCTTACAATGCTTTTTCCTCCCGTTGATATAAAACATATGAATGGTAGTTCAGTAATTTTTTTCGCATTAAAGCTTGTAGTAGCTATTAAAATAGCGAACTTTATACTCATAAGTGAGTAAACACTTTATTTTATCTCTAAAAATTCGATTTTTCAAAGTAGAATTTCTTGAAATATCCCTTACTATGAAAAGCTCTATCTCTTTTTATATCATTTCACACTGACTTTTAGCAGCAAAAGAGAATTTCGTTTTTTAAATTGTTTGTTTATGCACATATATTCATCCATTGAAAGACTCTGGATTCAATGTTTGATTTATTGGAGTTTTCTACATAAAGCGATCTGGAATATTTTCAGAGATTCAATTTCAATTTCGAAAATAAATTCAAAAGTCCGAGACAGTTTTTCCATTTTGGTATGAAATTTATTTTCTGTGTTCAATTTTAGGTATTGATGAATGAGATACGAACCTCTTTTACCATTTCAATGAAAGAAAATATTACGAATGAAATTACTTTTCGCATCAAGTTTTAGTCATTTCTTTATTCATTCCTCTTAAATTCAATGAATAAATCTCCGAAACATTTGCATTGGCAAACTCTTTTAGGTCTATTGATAAAATAAATGTAAGATTTATAATTTTATCAATAGACCTGAAAGGACTTAAGACCCGAATATAAATATTAAAGAGCATTTTTTTAAAAAATATTTATTTCAAAAAGGGTTAAAATACACTGCGATATAACATAAATGTGTTAGATAGCGGTGTATTTCAACCCTTTTTGAAGTAAATATTTTTAAAAAAATGAGTTTTAATGTTTACATTTCTTTAAAGCTGTATGTTGATATTTCTTTTTAAGGTATCCGACTACTTTTTCAAAATCTTAGAAATGAATACTTTTTTAATATTTAATGTCACTTAGATTAGAATACACATATAAATTTCTTTTCAGGATATTATTTCAATAAAAAAATTATTTAGTGCAACATTTTGGTAAAAAATGAGCTTAGAATTACCTATTTTTGAAACCTTCTCCTTTTATGAAAAATGCTCCTATAATGATAATATTTTGCCTATAAATAGTTAAAATTTCTTCAGAGAGCCTGAACTAAGACTTTTGAAAAATCTACACTACTTTCAGAGCTATCACCAATTGAAATAATTATTGGTGTTTTTTTTTCTTTTCGTTAAAATTTCTCCACTTTGATATATTAAGGTATCCGACGACGTTCGGAACGGGGATTTTGCAAAAGCATATAAATGGATAATATTTATGATATTTAGTGTCACCAATATTAGAAAATGTATATAAATTTTTTTAAGAATAGTATTACAATAAAAAAAAATTTAAGTACAATATGTTGACAAAAAATAAACATAGAATGACCCATTTTCAAAATATTCTCCTTTTGTGAAAAATGTTTCTACAATAATAATATTCTGCCTGTATATAGCTCAGACCTCTGTACAGAGGCTCAACTAGAATTTTTGAAATGTATCTTAGAAGTGGGTTTATCCATGTTTTACGACAACAGAGGGGAGCAGTTTTAAGAAAAAAACACCGACAATTATACTTCAATTGGTGGTAACTCTAAAAATAATGTGGATTTTTCAAAACTCCTAGTTCAGACTCTCTGGAGAAGTATTTACTCTATATAAGTGACATATTATTATTTTAGAAGCATTTTTCATAAAATGAGATCATTTTGAAAAAAGATTATTCTAAGTTAATTTTTTGCCAAAATATTGTATTTAAATCATTTCTTTTGTCAAAATGTCTTTAAAACAATTTTATACATGTATTCTAATCTAATTGGCACTAAATATCATGAAAATTATCCATTTATGCGTTGTTTTTTTTAAAATCACGGTTTCGAACTTAGTCAGATACCTTAAAATATGAATAAATCTTCTAATTTATGTATATCAAAAATCCTAGTTTAGGTTCTGTGTAGAGGCATGATCTATATATATAGGCAAAATATTATTATTATGAGAGCAAAAGCAACCAACTGGTCAGACACATCACGCAATTAAGCCGTCATACACGAGGACGCAACCCACAAGCCGTCACAATTAAAGTAACGCTACTGCTCACAAGCTTGCCACGATTATGGTATCGTTCGTTCAAATATTCTCTTAAACCCTGGCAAGCAAGGGGGTAGTGTGGCGGTGTCATATCTAGATAAATCAGTAATAGCCTCCACGCGAGGACGATCATTTTGGCGTAGTGGCTAAGAAACTTGTTTTCGGATCGGAAGGTGCTCAGGATCGAATTTTCCTTCAGTTTGAAATTCTTAGTTTTTCGAAGAAACTGTCCGTGAATAAATTTTTTTCATTAAAAATATTTTGGATCAAAACCTTTTTGAGGTTGAATAGAGAAAGAGGTGAGGTCTGGACCCGGGCCTAGTTGGCCCTTGCCTTGAAAAAATCCCTGCATATCGGTAACTTTTAAAATAATACAATATTGTCCTAGTTATTTAAACCAGTAGTTCTCAACCCCCCGGGCCACGGGCCGAGTCCGGAAACAAATGGTACCTGGCCACCCGAGGGACATTAAGTTATTTCCATTTCGTTTACTGTGGTGTATTTCTCTTGAGTTTCAGCGTCATTCCATGAAAATCACTTTATATTCCATATTCAATCCCTTTATATTCATTTTCTGATGTAAATGTATTTTGTTAGGAAGGCATATTTAAATACTATTAAATGAGAATTATTAAATAAAAACAATTTAAAATATAAATAATCAACGTTCTGACCTCAGCGGGCCACGGCAAAATTATTAAGCGTTGACCGGTCCGTGGCGATATAAATGTTCGAAAGCACTGATTTAAGTGATTTAATGTATAAAATTCGTTTTTCTTTTCTTTTCGTTTTGAAAAAAAAAACCGCTAATATATATATATATTTTTAAATTATATAATTAATTTGATTGAATTTTAGTTTTGTATACATGATTAATATTCAACAACTAAGGTTTATCATCTTAAAACAAAATGAAGGTAGTGCAGTACAAGCAAAGAGTACAAAGAATAAATAGTTTAATATTTATAAGAACAAAATCGGATTGTTCATGCATAAAAATTGTATTCGCAATTCTGAACGAAACAGAACACGAAAGCAGAGCATCACTGCAGGATGAGTCATAAATAAAAGATTAGAATGAAAGTAATAACATCAAAAATAAAAGAATACAACAATTTTAGGATAATCAATAATTCTATGCCTTTGTTACATAACAGTAGTTTAAAACATTTAAAATTTTGATTAATGCGGAAGCGTGTTTCACGAAAAATAAAAAAGGAATACACACAACACTTTCTTATTTTTACGGAAGTGTTCCTAAGAACATGCGCTAACAATAAGTGTTTATTGAAAGGAAGTATCGATTTAAAAGATACATGACGGAAAGCAATAATCTTGAAATAAATACACAAATGATGGATGATTTTAAAAGTCTCATGCTCTCCAAAAAAGAAGAATAAAGACAAATGAATTATGTTTCATTAATCCTATTTATTTTTAATACGATGAAAACAGGGGAATCTTTCTTGAAGCGAATAATACATCATAAGCCATGCATTCATTTTATTTTGCTTCTTCAGTTTTTAATTATTCCAATTCTTATTTAAAAATAGATTCATCCATAGTATAACAAAATGTACTTGTTATGAATGCAATTAACGTTTTTTTTTCTTCTGTTTTACGTAATTAGTATTCTAGGTCTTTAAGAAAAATATTCAATATCAAGAAAAGTTAAAAATCAAGAGGGTAGATTAGAAAATTGTATTTTGTTTGCTTAATTTTTCTCTTGAAGGCTGTGATGTTACGCATTAAATGGAAAAACACGGCGAAGGAAACTCTTAAGCCCTCGCATTAAAAATTAATTCATTATTTTATCATTATAATTTATTTTAATGGAAATCTTAGGAATTATCTTCTTATACTGAATAATTTTTCTTATTACTTGCTATAAGATAAATGATGAATTAAATGAAGTGAGACGAATTATGAAAATATTGTATTGATTACAAATATAATATTTTGGCTGTGCATTTATGGGCAATTAAATATACAATTTCATAGTTTCTTAATGAATTATTTTTTTTTAAATGCATTATTTTCTTTTCTTAAGAACGATATTACCATACACAAAATATTTTGTGAATACTCAAGCTGTGAATTACTGCGAATATCCTAGGCTATATATTCAGTTGGCCTGCCTGTATGTGCATTAAAATGACCGTCAGCATTTCAATTGAATACTGAGTCTTACGAAAGTTTCTCCAAACAATTTTGCCTTTCTACCTTTACACACTGCATTTGCATCTGAAAATCAAAGATTGCTTACTAATCTAGTTTGGAGGGGGTACCAGCTCAGGTTTAGTCTTCGTCACTTGAACATGTTTCAAACTTACAAGGTCCGTTAATAATAATTCTTGTGTTGCTTCATATTGGGACTTTAATAACAACACTCTAAGTTTCACATTGTATGCAGCAAACAAATATTAATTTCCTAGTTTTCATAATTATCATCATAGTGTTAGAGTAGTACCATATTATAATGTTTATTTACTTAAAAAAGTATAATCATACTTATAGTAAGATTATTCGAAATAGCTGAAAACAACTTCCCCAGTTATTTCTGTAGTATCAGCAGTGGTGGCGCGAGACCTGAACATAATGTGGGCAAGATACATTTAGCGAGGTCCTCTGATGGCGTACAAAGAGGGTTTATAAAATAAAAAATAAATAAATAAATAATTCTTTCATGAAGTAAAAAACCCCGAACTTTTGACTCATATTTCTTTGGTAAATCAAACAATGACGAAAAAATTAAGGAAACAGAAATTTTCAGTTTTGCTGAAATTCTTAATTCGTAATTTATCTTAGATGCTATATCTGCTTCAAAAGATAAAACTGCCAAAGCTGAAAGTCTTTCCTGTCCCATTGTATTTCTTACATAATTTTTTATCAGTTTTGATTTTGAAAAGTTCCTCTCTGCAGAAGCTTTATTTACAGGCATTGTTAATAAAATTCGAATGATAACATAAGTATTTGTGGGAAAACTTTCTTTCAAATAGTTCTCTGTGACATATTGGAGCAAATGTTTCACGTCTGTAATAGTGTTGGGTAAATTTGGGTTCATATTTTGTAATTCTTCATATAATTCGTGAGATTGGAAGTCACTGCTTTCACCTGTTAGCAGGATGTATGTAAATCTTGACAGTTTTTCAGTTTTTTCTCTTTTGGAGTATTTTTTAACTTGTTTAAGGTATCCGTCTACGTTCGGAACCGTGATTTTAAAAAAGAGCATAAATGGATAATTTTCATGATATTTAATGTCACTTAGATTAGAATCCATGTATAAAATTGTTTTAAGTACATTGTGTCAAAAACAAGTTATTTAATTACACTATTTTGGCAAAAAATTAAGTTAGAATAACTTTTTTTCAAAATATTCTCATTTTGTGAAAAATGCTTCCATTATAATACCATTTTGCCTGTATATAGCTCAGACATCTGTACAGAGGCTCAACTTTGATTTTTGAAAAATTCAAATTATTTTCAGAGTTACCACCCATTGAAATAATTATCGGTGTTTTTTTCTTAAAATTTCTCCCTCTGTTGTCATAAAACATAGTTAAACCCACTTCTGAAGATATATACTTCGAAAATTCTAGCTGAGCCTCTGTACAGAGGTCTGAGCTACATACAGGCAAAGTATTATTTTAAATAGAAGCATTTTTCACATAAGGAGAAGATTTTGAAAATAGGTCATTCTATGTTCATTTTTTGTCAAAATATTGTATTTAAATAATTTCTTATTGTAATACTATTCTTAAAACAATTTTATATACATTTTGTAATCTAAGTGACACTAAATATCATAAATATTATTCATTTGTACGCTTTTGCAAAATCACGGTTCCGAACGTAGTCGGATACCTTAAGTCAGAGAAAGTTTTCAAAATGCTGATTTAAAGACATAAATCTTGAATCCGTAATGCTTATCACTGAATCAATCATGCTTATACTCTCAAGCGCCAATATACTTTCATGCACCGATAAATAGAACATCTTTAAAAAAACGTCTATATATCAATTTTTTGACATTTTATGGCGAAAAACAGATAAAGTTGAGAATTTCCGAATTTATTAATAATAAAAAAAACCTGTGGTGTGCAGTTTTGGATTTTCCTTACTCTTTGTTTAATTTATTTCGGTTTGAGGAGCGAGGCCCTATGCAACGCTAGGTCGTGGCGGTGGCCCACACCGCCCAAGAATTACGCCGCCTCTGAGTATCAGTTTTAGTTCTGTCTTTTCTCACTTCAAACATTCCACTCATTCAAGATCACATAAGCTAAATATGAATATCCACATTGACATTTTAAATCAAGAGTAAGCACCTATGAGAATCAAACAGGCATATTTGCAATAATCTTTTTACAGACAAATATCCGTTAGTAGAATTGGTTCGTTTGTACTGTCCCCACAACATCCTGCTGATGAGCTTTCTTCCCATTCAGTATTGGTATTTTTACATCTGCCTTTGTTAAATCGCCCATTCCACTGATAAAGCATGGCAAAATTTCAGTATTATAAGAAATATGTAAGGAAAAAATAGCTGAACAGTGCTGTGCCAGCACACTCGCTATAAAGAATAAATTCGTAAGACATCAAAAACTATATTTTTTGCAAATGTATGCAAATACACAGATACTCACTGTATCTGTCACAGATACAGTGAGATTTATAATCAGTTAGAAAAAAGCTTAAGGCGCAGCTCACAACTAAAATAAAAGTTTCCGATAAAACTTTCAATTGAAGTTCAACTGTCAAATGAAAGCGAAGTGCATTGCTTACATTTGCATCCTACAGCGAACCCCGCTTTTGAACCGACCTCCTGTCAATTATCTATTTTTTTTCCCAAAGGAAGCCCAACTGTCACTTGGTTTCTAGTGAAAAAGTTTCCGAGGGAACACAATCCCCATAGACAAATTGGGAGAAGAGTGTCAAACTTAGACCTTATATTGGTCAAGGAGTGTTCTCACTCGATATCTCCCATTTCAACTCAAATCCCAACACGTGAGGGATGACAAGGGACAAAAAGTCGATTGGTAATCTCTTGTATGCATCTGAAAAATCACGGTCTTCATTTCTTTGAAGATTTTAAAGTTTCGACACGCCTTAATAATATTGTCGGTCTGTTTTGTCCAATCACTAATAAAGCTCAAATTTTTCGACAGCAGTAAAAAAAAAAATAAATAATTATAAGCAAATATACACTTTGCAAGAAAACTAATTGTACAATTTTAATTCTTGTTATATTTATATTTTTTTCAGAGTTGAACAACTAATATTCTCATTTTTAATCATATATCCGTTTGTTGAAATTTCAACTAAAAGCAGTTATTATAAAAAATCATTTCGATATAAAAGGTAAATTTTCTTTGTTTTCTTTTTTTTTATTTACAAATTACTTGCATTGAATAAGAAATAATGCGACATTTTTGTTAAAATATTCCCCAAAACATGTTAATTTTTCTTTAGTCGGCTCCTCACAAAGAATGTTTAAATGTTTCAAAAATACACATTTTGTAATTTTGTTATTTTACTTGCCAAAATCAACATTTCTTACATTGGATACATTTTAAAAAAACAATCATGGCTGGAATTGTGAAATAGAGAAAATATACCTTATCAAGGAATTCTATCTCAAAGACACCTTAAAATAAATACTATTTACAGATATCTCATTAAATAACACACTGAAATAAATCGGGGGAGGGGATTTGAATTCTTTAGTTGCCTTTCGAAAATTGTACGAAATTATATCATTTTACTTTTAATCTTGATATTAAATTTTATTTCTTGATTTGATTTCGTTTATTAATATTGATTTTTATTTTGCTCTGTATGTTATTCATTATGAATTTAATGCTAATCAAGAAGTTGAATAATTTTGATGTTCGATGTACCTTTTCTGAGAAACTACTGTTCACAGGTATGTAATTTATTATGATATATATATTATGATGGCTAACATATACTGAAATGAGTTTTTTTTTAAAAACTCAAAAAATTATTTGTTACACATTTTTTTATGTGAAAAATGAGGCAAATTTCCTTATGTTTGATAAAATATTTTATAAATTACGAAACAATTCAAAAATATCTGAAAGCTCACTTCAGTACAAAGAAAAAGATGTACTTTGTATGAAAAATTTCAAGAACGTACATATAACATATTTTGAGAAAAGGTACATCGAAAACAGCCAATTTAACATTGTCGGTATAGAGGTTTTACCCCCCTTACATCTAATAATAATAATTTATTTGCATTATGTTGTAATTAAATAAAAACATTTAGAAAACGTTTTAACAAATTAATTTGAAAATGCTTTTTTAACGTTGTTTTTAAATCACAAATTAAATAAAATATTTTCTTAGTGAAAAACTCTTAGTTATAACTCAAAGTAAAATATTTCATAGGGAATAAAATTAAAGCATATTTCAAACTTTTAAATCACGTGCTGGGTAATGTTAAAGGTTTTCCCTCTGATACCATAAAAAATTATTAATCGAAATTGTAGGGGATGCTTTATGTTAAAAATTATCCCAAGCTCTAATAAGGTTTGATGTAGAGGTAAAAAGAAAAAGTACGAAACCTAGGTGTCTCTCTCGTCTTTTGATAACATTCTGTATCTTTAACCATTTGATAGTATTACACGACGTCTGTTAAAATACACCAGTTATCATCGAATATTAATTCATCAATTTAGCTTTGTTTTATATAGCTGCCATAATACGTAATCGTCGTCTTCGTGGCTTAGAAGTAGCGCACCCGTTTTGTAAGCCTAAGGTTGGGTTTGATCCCAGCTGAAGTCCATAGGTTTTCTGGTTGCGAAAATCGTAGGCATGTAAGTCATATGCTTTTGCAGCATGTAAAAAATCCTTTGAGCATCTGACTCTGGGATTCTGGGTAAAATTAAATCATGACAATATTTAGCATCCGCCAACAGCCTGAATTAAAATAAATTCAAACATCAAAATTTGGTAGAGATTGCCACCAATAAATGGTGCCAACATAAAATTGGTCTCATATTTGAGGACCTTCCGTATTTGAAAAGGCTTAGGTGTCAATATTCAGCCCATCAGAAAAAAATAATAGTACATAATCTCATTAGTATAAAGAAATAAATAACAGAGTAAATTTTTTGAGAACAAAATTTGTTTTGTGATTTTGACAAAAAGGATTAAACAAACTCCATACCATAAAATTTTTGATACTTAATGCACATGCGCTAAATATAGAGGGAAAAAAATCCAATAAATGTATTTAATGTTCATTTACAAACCTATATCAGATAGTTAAAAAAAGAAAAGTGTAATATTTGGAACAAATCCAAAGTTATCGAAAAATACATTAAGTCAATGAATGCATTATGAAAAAACTATCCATTATAACAATGATGGTTTACTTTAAAAAGAGGTTATTGTAATAATAGTTAGTCTTAGTAACAAAACCATTATAAAATGTGCTGTTCATTGTGGAAATGTGTTTATTCGTTTCTTTGTTTTAAGAAAACAAATATAACATTAAAATTTTTTAAAGTTTTTGTAGAAGTAAGAATAAACTGAAAACCTCGTTAAAAGTTTTGCTAAAATCATACTGTTTACATAGATGAATAATTAATGACCAGCATTTTTTTTTCACTGATGCAAATTTATTTTACTTTTTTAAAATAATTTTAAGAGCAAAAACTTTATATCTCTCAATAATCAATAATAATCATTTTTCGCCTTAAATCATTTTTTATATAAAAATAATAATAAAAAAAAACCTAATAAGTTTTTATGAATTCTTAACTAGTTTTGAATATAATTCATAAATTATTATTAAAAGACAATTACAACTTTCTGCATATGTTTTCTATGAAATATCTTTGAAAGAAAACTTTTTGAAATTTTCAGCGTACCATTAAATGTTTTCTTGTTGCGGATCTATTGGCGGGTTCTGGTTGAAAAATTCACTTAATGTTTTGCTGTTAGGATTTTCGCCGCTATTATTTTCCAGTTTTTCTATGAAGTTTTGAATTTTCTTTCTTATGTCGTGTATAGTTATATTATATAATATAAAGGATTTGGATTTTTGTAACTAATAAATTTTTCCTACGCTATTTTGTTTTCTTTTCAACTCAAGTGATATAGGAAAATTTAGGAGTAGATTGGCGCCTTAAAACTATATTTAACCTTATACTTCAGTTCCTAAGAGAAATAGTTTGCTAATATATCACTGTGGTCATAACTTTGATTTACACACTTTTATTAATCGTCTGTTTTATCATTTAGTATTAAGTTGGATTTATGGTACTATATCCCTAATAGTTATCAGTGAAATGACAATATGTATTAATATTAGCATTTTTAATTCATGATACAGTTATTCAAAAAATGGCGCATGTGTTTAATAAATTAATAATATTATATTTTTTAAAAATATTCTTGTGTATGTCTTGTAATCTTTTATTTTCTTTAAAAATTTATATTTATATTTATGGTTTTTAAATGTACATATATAGAGAAAAAGACTTTATATTCTATCATAATTCACTAACTTTACTTTTTTGTGGTATTGCTTTTACTCTTGTTATATTTGGTGGCAAACATAACATGTTGCTATACTCTTGAAGTAAGTCTTACTATCTATCTTATTTATTGCATCGACTTTAAATATAAACTAGTAATTATTAGCAGGCTATTATTTTATCGTAACGATTTTAATGGTATAGTGTATTTTAATTGTAATAATTAAATTTCTCCAAATACTATTCTTTCCTTTCCCTTTGGCTCAGTAATATAGGCAAATAAAAGGTGAAGGTTAGCTAGCACTCATAACTTGTTTAAACCTGCAATCTTGGTCCCTAAGGCTAGAGTTTGTTATTGAACTACTGAGGCTAATATTTCCTATCTTGACTAGTTATACTTGAATAAAATAACTGGTGCAAAAAAGAATATCCTACTAATATTGGATAATAACCGAATTTACAAGAATATGAGGTATACAGCTATTAAAATTGTAAAGACCGAAAGAGTCACTGGGACTAAAATGGAGAACAACTTTGATTTAAAACAGAAGCTGTCACTGATTTAGGACAGCGATATATATATATATTGGGTGTTCATAATTAAATTTTAAATTATAGAGCAATCTGTAGCAAAAACTATGCAGCAAAATTGCATGAAAAATTGGGTAACGGCAGAATAAAATGATGGAAATTGTATCGAGAGAAAACAATAGAATGAGTTTCAAAAACCATATCATAACTTTATTCAGGGAATTTGAAACTGACTGTACAATGACTATTATACTGACAATGCTAAACTGGCTGTTTTCTCAAAATCTGTTATATGTACATGCTTGAAATTTTTCATACAATTAAAGTACACCTTTCTCATTATACTGAAATACGCTTTAGCTAATTTTGAATTTTTTAATAGTTTATGAAATATTTTATCAAACATTGCGAAATTTGACCCATTTTCACATAAAAAGTTATAAAAATAACTTTTGTGTTTTCACAAAATTTCATTTCAGTATGTATTAGACATTATTACAAATATGTCATAAAAAAGTTACATACCTACGAACAGTAGTTTCTCAGAAAATAAACATCGAACGTCAAAATTTACATTTTGAGATAAATTGTTTAAAATGTACATAGTCAGACATCTAATCGGCGAGGAAATAAAAAATAAAAGGCGCAATGTACAATAGAAGGTACATTTTTTGGTTTATATCAGACGTTCAACTTTTAAGCAAAAACGAAGTTTTTGTTTACATTTTTCACCATTCAAATCGGTGTGGCCCAATTACAACGATTATTTAAAAATAGGTCTTAAGAGTTTCTAATTACGCTAGAGGTTAAAATAAGATATTTTTAGAAAGTTTGATATCTATACAATTTGAAAATGTAAAAATCTCAAATTTTCAAAAAAATAAGATTTTAGCTTTCCAACATCTTTTAAGACCATATAAATAATCTGCTCAAGTCTGCAAAATATGTTCGATATGCTGTCCACTACAGTCTGCTTACCATCTGGAAGCATAAAATCGCTTGTTCATCTGTTGAAAACAGCATGAATGGGGAAAGTTACGCACATGGCATTATATGCTTTTTATTAAGTTCAGAGAGAGATGTGATAGGATCATGATAAACCATGGCTTTGAGATATCCTCACATTTAAAAGTGGCAAGGATTCTGTCTGGGATCCAACATATAAAGCTGTAGGTTGCCGCCAGAATTACTATGGCCAATATGCCAATGTATGTCTTTGCCAATAGTTCACATAGCACAATATGCCATCTAGAGATGATTTTGAAACACATTTTTTCCTCGATTAATTTCCCATTATCTCATTCTGCCATTACCCAATTTTCATGCAATTTGATGAATGTCTTTTTGCTGCAGACTGCTCGTCAATTTGAAGTTTCATTATGGACACTTGGTATATATTTAATTTTCCTCCTAATATTTCTTAATTAAATTTTGAATATAACAAAGTATCTTTATCATAATGCAAACTTTTCTAACATTAAAATCCTCTTACTATTCCCTTTTTTTTACTTATCATATCCGTTGAATTATATTTACTTTTATAAAAAAAATGAATGAACTGAGTACAAAAGTGCAAACTCTTTTCTCACTTTCTTTCTAGTTATATTACAAAAAAGAACAGTTAACACAGACATAACAAAAATAAAAGAAGTAAAAAGTTAATTCTTACAACCTTCAGAGAATTAATTAAAATCATTAATCTTTTTATACGACCTTCTTTACTTCGAACTTGTGACATTACTATGCCGTGATGATCAGTTTTTTGGGAAATTGAGATAGTTTTGTAACCTAACCTAACTAATCTTTATCTTCGTTAGCACTGAAAAAAGAAACTACTTTTTCCGTATTCAGGATTCTAAACTTAAGAAAAAAAACTAAATTAAATTTTAAGAAAAATTTATCTTTTTGGGAAGAAAAGTTTAGTAAAACTGGGCTTAAATTTTCTTCATAAAATAAAATTAGTTTTATGTTCAACACTGTTTCGTGAGAAAATTAAAAAAGTTATCATGCTGTTTTACAAGAAAAAAGCAAATACAAAACTGCTTGAAAAATGATTTTAAATTACTTTTTTTTAAGCATACGAGTTATGATGCAATAAAAATTATTACAAAAGTGTTATTTTCCTTATTTTTCAACTAGGTTCTTTTATTCCTCAACGTAATATTGTCCTTGTAGATAGGCATTAAATCATTTTTAGACTCGACATGAATTTGATTTTCCCATTTTTTAGCTCTGTAAAAATATTTTATTATAAAATCTTGTAATAAATAGTTTAGGCTTCTAAGTATAGAAATATGTAACTATAATGCACGTATTCGTGTAGAAATTTATTATTATTTTCAATAGTAAAAAAAAATCCGTCACTTTTATAGTTGTTAACTTAAAATGCAGTTTTAAGAGGAAAAAATATAGTTTTAGGTGTTTACTTGATTTATAAATTGCTTAACTCACATGAATTATATGTATAAGAGAACGCGAATTATACATTCGTTACAAGATCTCCGAACTATTAGACCTACAGGCGTGAAATTTTGTAGTAATCTTCCTTTTATTAGCACGATTTTAATAGTTTCAACTGTATGTAACGGAATCTTGAACTCGATTTTCAACCATTTTAAAATGTCAGATTAATTCGAAATTTTGAACACTTGTCAAGGACCGTTGACAATACAATAATTCAATAATTTCTTTCCATTGTCTTCATCAGGATCATCAGGAGTAACAATTTCCCTTTTCCAGATTTGGCCCCTAATTCCAGATCACATTTCCAGGATTGGCGACTACCAAAGAATCTGAGAATTGATTCACAGACGTCACCGGATTAAATAAATTCCCATAAACAGTTCGATTCAAAACGTGTACTTTTATGTTTAATGCTGATGTAAATTTTAGAAGGAATATTGAGCTCTTCGTATAAAAAATACCATTGATTTAATTTTTTTCGCATTAAATTTTAAACTTATGTCAAGTTTTTCCAAAAAAGGGACCCCATTTTTAAACCAGGCGTATCGCCCCTTTGATAAATGAAAGGGGGTATTCAGATTCTAAAAATGAAGCATTTAAGATTAATTCATAATGAATAAATGAAGTTAAAACTAAAAAAACGCTTTTATTTAAATCGAAAAAAAAATGAAAAATAAATTTTTGATTTAAAAAAGCTAAAAAGCAGTTTTATAGTTAATGCTAAAAGTAAAAAAAAATTTTAAATTTAAGAATAAAATGATTAACGAAAAAATGTTCTCCCCCATTCTGCATTTCGGAATAGAATAAAAGAAATTTTACAATTGATATCAAAACCCCTTTTACCATAATGGCATTAATTTTTGTTAATCATTTAAATTTTTATATTAAAAAGAGCTCTTTTATAAAAAACGTGTATTTAGTCTTTTTTAACACAATTTTTTTATAGAGAAAACGAGAATTTGGGTTTTTTATATTTCTCCCAAAAGGGGGTAGAGGTTTCTTATAAAAAAACTTTTTGCTTTTTTAACTATTGATACAGCTTGAAATTTGGCAAATATGTTTCTTTTGTTAAATAAAGATCCACTGAAAACGAGTTTTGTGAAAATTAACTTCCAAAGAGGTTTGGGGGGGGGAAAACAGAGGCGTTAATAAAGTTTTAAAATTTTACCTACAAACTTCGAAAGTAAAAGATAAATATACTTCCGTTTTTAGAAATTCAAGTTCCAAACTTTTTTATATTAGGAATCGAGGGCTATAAAAAGTTTAAAACAATAGGGAAAATTAACCCCCAAGCGCCACTGACGTATATATCCGTCTTAATCGGTGCGTTGAGTGCTCCAGACGTATATATGCGTTCTTCCAAAGTAAAATTCTTATCTTTGCTCTGCCATCAGCAAAACTATTCCGAAGGGTGTGGAATTTAATAATAGGATCTTGACTGTGTTTGTAGACAATTTACTTATTTTAGAGAAAAAATTGCTTATTTGTACCGTTATTCCTTCCCACAATGCACAGCATATGCACGCTTATGTGAAAAACGATGACCCTGGGGAGCGAATCGCGTCACTTTTAACAGGCACTTAAGGGGCAAATTGGACTTAAAATTAAATAAAAATTAATTCTAACAGTACCCTAAAATTTCATTTTCCGTTTTTTTTTTTTTGATTTTTAGTGGCCCTATCATTGAAAAGCTTGCCATGAAATTTCGTCTGTTGCAAATTAGTTTTTTAAAATATTTGGCTTTCAGGCCATTGTTTTGGTTTCTGTTTAATTTTAAAGCATTTTCCACTCTTAAATTAATTAAAAGTATTTTTGAGCTTTTAGTTTGAAATGTGGCTATTAATTCCAATTTTCATTACTAAAATCATTTCTGTTTGATTATGTTTTGAATTTTTTGAGTTCTCATAGTTAATTAAGATTAATTTCATGGCCAATTTTTGCTTTAAAAACAGTTTATATAACTTAAAAGCTTTATCATTAATTTTTTCCTGTATAGAAAATGCCATGGCAAATGCGTTTTCAGGTTGCTGTCAGAAACAATAATTCGAAGAGATGGAATACTGCTGAAAATGATACATCTAAAAACCAGTCCTCTGCTGATTCTGCAATTCTGAATTCAAATGTTGCAGAAATAACTGAATATTTCTTTGATGTACCAAACTGCATTATACTAAACATATTGCAGCACTATATTTTAGTATTTTAAAGTCGTACGACAAGATCCTAAGACTTACTAAACTGCCCCAATTTAAAACTGAAAAAAATTAAATTTTATGAGCAAACCTGACTATTTTTAGCTTAAGTTAGTATCATTATTTTTTTGTGCATAAATGCTTTGTGTTTGAAAACGTTTGTGAAAATATTAGGTTAAGATAAAGCTGAATAAACTGACTTCTTAACAAATGCTATCAATATTATGCAAAAATATTTTTTTGAGTTAAAAATATTATTTTCAGTCATATTTAATTAAATTACTTTTTTAATGCAGAACATACATTGGAAAATAATATATCAAAAAATTACAGCTTTACGGGCATTATAAGGTTTTGTTTTATGACTTTACAAACTTTAAATGCGTTTTTCTTAGACTTTCAATTTTGAAGGTATAAGCGTTTTCTAATCCCTAAGGCTTTTTTCCTGCTCAAGATAGAGCCTTGAATTTTTTTGCACATACTACCAAACGTATGATGTTCTATAAAAGTTAGTATGGATTTAGGGCTGAGATCGCTAGTTATTTTTCTAAAAAATGCTACAGTTGATATTTTTAAAAAATTTCGTGTTTTTTCCAGGTTTTTCTAGAAAAAGAATTATTAAAATTCAACAAGGGAATAGATTCTCAAATCCATACTAACTTTTGTTTGCAATAACGTAAGAAAAACAAATAATTTTAAATGACTAAAAAATTTTAAAAATTAAATATTTTATAAAAGTTTGAAAAAACTTCAAAAATTCCTAACTTTTTAAATTTGTAAAATAATGGCTGGTCAAACTAACTTTTTACTTACAGAATCAGCGTAATAATATAATCTAAGTATAAAACATCAATTACTTTTACTGTAACTGTCTCCAAAATTTTTTTTGAAAAAGGGTAACGTGTAGCCCTAAAAGAAAACAATATAGAGACCATAGCTCAAAGTTTTCACGTAGCTCAAAGATATGTCATGGAAGTGAGGAGAATTGAGTGCCGGTTTAGGTGGATTTTGAGTCACTTGACGTTTGTTCAGAATTACGAGGTTCATCGTACATAACCCTTGCGTTTCTTAAGTACGGCATTAAAACACTCATTCATTCAGCCACTTCTATCTTGGTGGAGATGCCAATTGAATAGCTGTGGTGGAGGCTAGGTCAGCGTCAAGACACATGTTTCGTTATGCTAATTTATGTCTAGAATCTGACATCATGATGTGAGGCGCGGTTGCATATGATACTAAATCAGCATTTGTGGTTGTCACGGCTCTTTTTGAGCCAGAGTTACGTTCAAGATATAATGAAACCTGTAGCAGTATATTATTCCTGAATTCCTTGTTTCAAACCTTTTCAACAAGACAATGATTGACTACATATTGGTGTCGTCTGTAGAGATTGTTAAAATACATCGATAACTTACCCCGTAGCTGAAAATCTCTCCAGACAGGGATGTCTAAAGGCATAGGCCAATTGGGCCCAGGCCTAGGGCCTCAAATGTTTTTCAGGTTCTATCCTCCGAAAAAGTGTGAATTTTGGACGATATGTCAGCTGGTTGTATGTGATGATCGTCGGCCGCGCATAGGCCTAAGACATCATTATTACTCATTCAGTTAAAAGGTGGCAGTCGGCCAAACCTGTTTGGGTGATTTCTGATATTGCTTGTATGAGTATTTGACAACATATGCTATGTACTTCTCTACTTTTAAGGGTCATAGGTGTGCTTACTTTTGTTTAGAGGCTCAGGGCCTTAAGAAGTCTTAGATGTCCATGTCTCCAAGCCTTCTTCGATCGCGAAAATGTATGGAATGACATAAGAAGAAAACACACCACTTCAACCTTTCCATTTAATCTACCAAAAATACCTGCCAAGGTTCAAAATGCATGGAATGGGCTATCGCAGGACTTAACAGAGAACCAGGCCGACTAAGTACTATGGCTCTTGGCATGTTATGTTAGGAATTGTGGGGTTCATAGCCTTCTTGAGTGCTATTACTATTCTGCACTTTAGAATTTTAATCATTTACTTTTCCATAAGCATTCTGCCAACCTTATTAATTTTTATCACACTCTAACAATTACTTCCTGCATTTTCTTTTGTTTTGTTTTAGACTTTTATATGTATAGAAATTATGCATATTGTACACATACATTTCTTTTGCATTCTTAGTTATAATGCATAACAAATAACAATATTATAGTAACACTTTTTTCTTCAATAAGAATATATATATATATATATATATATATAATGTATTAAGAACTATATGTGTGTCGTATTCATATACGAATATTAATTTAAAATTATGCTCTATTGAGAGAGAAATAGTAAATTTACTTTGAAATTATATTTTCATAAAATAATATTCCTTTTTTTACAAGAAAAAAAGTAAGAATATAGCAAGAGTTTGAGTTTTCTAACAAAGAATTTCGAAGAACTTTGTTCTATTGTAGTAAGAATATTCTATGGAGATTGTCAATACAAATATCACTAAAAATGGCATTCTTCTAAAAATTTGATTTTACTGAAATATAAAACTTCATTTAGTTATAATGGGATTTACGAATACATTCAACTAAAATAAGAAGTTTATTACTTATAGTATTAAAAAAAATATATTCTTTTACAATAAGAATTATATTCTAATAAACTATCAGCAAAATATAGATGGTAATTATATTCTAATAAGAATGTAAATGCAAAAAAATATTCAAAATATTAAAATATATTTTATTACAATGCGAATATTACAATAAAAACGAAGTTATTACAAGAAGAACTAGCAATAACAAAAACTAATAAAGTCATAAAGGAGGTAATGCAATACAAAATGTGTGTGTGTGCCGAGAGTTTACTGAACTTTCCACTACAAAACTAGACTAGATAAGGAAGTAAGGAAACAAGATAAAAAAGAACAATAAAACCTACAGAGAATGAAGACATGGCAAAAGAGGGAGTCATTTGAATATGTGATGTAAAAAAAGGATCCTACAGCTTGGAAGAAAATTAGAAGAACTAGTTAACAAGTGACATTTAAATTAAACCGTTGTTCTTAAAGCCATCAACTTCTTTTTTGACAATGTCATTAATCTTTTCTGAAAGATGTAAAAAAAAATATCCCTATTGTATAAAATTTTTAACGAACTGAAATATATGAGAGAAATACTAATCAAAAGCTGAACAGCAATCAAAAATAAAAATCTAATAAATCTAATAATCTAAATCTAAGAAAAAACCTAATAAAGATAGTTTTTCTTCAAATGCATATAAAATAGAGGATTTCTGTGCTGTTCTCAAGAAAATTCAATGTATCCATTAATATTTTTTGTGTGATTGTCTCGTACATCTTTATACAATAATACATGCTGAAAAATGCATGTAAAACTTAATTATTTCGTACGAAATGTACGCTAAAACCTCCTAATGGATCTTTTAACTTTTGTTTTTTGTGGTATTTCTGATTATAAACGTTTTCCCAAAGAGAGCTTTTAAGTTACATTACTGTATTAACCTTTTATCTACCGAAGGTACTTATAAGTACCACTCAATTTAAAATTACATAGAATAACCATTTTAACGAATATTCTGACGATACTAACAGGAATACTTCTTGAAATCCACTCTTTCAAGATATATAGCAACACGGGTTCTACGATGAGTATTTTAGCGGGGAAGGTGAATAGTTTTGTAGCAGAAATTGCATTTCCAGCTGATGGCGTTTTCAGCGGATTGCGAAGATTAATTTTTGTCCCGAAAAAACAGTTGTCAAAATTTAAGTGTCTTATTTTTTTCGTAAATTATTAAAGACCTTAGAAAATGATTTGACTATTTATTTTAAGTAAACAGTGTATATAATTAGTTTTACAGTTGAATATCTTTAATTAATTAAATAGCTCTAACGGTATTAATTTCCAAAGTTGAGTATTTTGTTTATGTGTATCCCTTAATTTCCAATGTAGTGATTAAAAAAAGTATCGCATAAAAAACTGCATTAAATCATAATGCGTGATAAATGGTTAAAATGCTCAACAATAAGTTAAAAGTAATGAAACGTATATTTCTAATTTTATGTTGTCTGCAAACGTTTTTTTTTAATACTAAGCTTTTGCATTTTAAATGAAGAAAAACTAGTTTTCCCCTTTCTAAGATAAATTGGCTAAAAATATTGATTTGATATTCAGATAAATACAATTGTACATAAAATGTATCTAATTCTTGCTTCTTTTAACTTAGAGCATTCACATTTTATGCGATTAAAGACTAATGTAAAAATGTATTTTAGCCTAAATAATTCATTTTTTAATCGATTTTCGTCAATTGAATCGTAGTGTGCCCTTTTAAAGCACTTTTAATTATGGCAATGTGGAGTTCAATATATATTAACACATTAGAAACATTCTTTTAAAAATAGTTCGCTACAAATAAACATCCATGTAACAAGCAGTGTTACAAGTACTGTGATAAAATAGAATAAATAAACAAATAAATATCCAAAGAGAAAGAAGTATCCAGTTCATAAGATGTGTTTGCAAAATTTATTCCCACATGTTTCCACCATACATTTGGAAGAAGACGTAAATTGCAGCATACTTCGAATACCGAGGGAACACAATTTGCAAAACAGAATATATCTTATCAATCTGTAGCATCTGGTACCCGCGCCTTTCTGTAAAGCAACGGAACAAATTAGTTCGACTTTTCGTTGGAGCAGAAATCTTGGTAAGGCAAGATCAAACTCATAATGTAAAGCAGGCACTGGCTTTCTTTTGAGAAACTAGAAGTAAATTCTTTAATACCTATGAGAATTGTTCTTGCATTTTTCGTTGATACTCTGCCGGGTTCAGAATTATGCAAACTTCTTTTGTTTCTCAAATTTTGGAACAAATTTTCTTTGTAAACCAATGTTGTTTTTTTTCGAAAATTAAAAGTGTACAATATTTTTTTTGTTATTTGAATAACTTTTGTTTTAAAGTTTCTGTGTTGTTTTTCTTTGTGGCTTAATGTAATGCACGGGAACTTTAATTTTCAGTAAATCTTTTTTAAAGAAGATGTTAACTGTAACATTTTTTTACATATTATTTTAAAAAGGAGTACATGCATACCGAATAATACTTTCATCGTGCTAAAACTGTTAACATTCAAATTTGTTTCTTTAAACTGCTCAAATAGATTCCAGTGCTATTTAAATAAATATTTCGCGTTGTATTTCTACATATTTAACATATTTTTACCATTGTACCAGTGCTTCTCAAACTTTCAGTGTTTGCGACTCAATTTTCAATCATTATTTTCATGGTGCCTCCCTCCATACAATTATAATGTGTTGAATTCAATAATATTTTGATGATAAAGCTACAATTTGACTTAATTTATAAACTGCACAAGTTGTCACAATAAGTATTAAATTTTGGACAAATTTTTATATGACAAGCCCATGGGGTCACTAGTAATTATTAAACATATTCTTAACTTACGAGGGGAGGGCACGAAAGGAAATTCATTTGGGGTCAAGATTTATTATAATAGTAGTACTCTTTTAGGGTGTTCAACCCTTAATGTGTAATTCCGCGGAATGTGTGGCCAGCTAATTCGGAAAATATAACCTTCAAAATTCATGCTTGGCTTTTATAAAATTTAGTTTAATTTCTTCGAACGACGCAGTAGCTCGGTTGGCAGGACGCCTGCCTTCAATGCGGATGGATAGAGTTTGAATCTCACGCGATCACCTATTTTTTTTTAATTCCTTTAATTATTTGTTTTTAAATTAAATAAATTTATTTATAAAAGGTTTATTGAATATTAAATTATATTTTATGTAATTATTTTGTATTTTATAAAGTAAAAAAAAAACTGTAATTATATAAATATTTATATTAAATATTATAAATACATTTTTATATTAAAAATAATATTTATAATAAATATTAAATGATATTTTATATAAAAATTATTTACAAAATTTTATAATGTGAAATACAATAAACTATAAATAAAATATTAATGATTAATTTATAAAATATATTATTATTATTACTAAGTAATTATTAAATACTTTATGTAATTATAAAATAAGTCCTTTTAAATAAATTTATTAAAATAATTTTAATAAATTTATTTTTTTAATTAATAATAATTAACGTGATTTGAACTCTATCCGCCGGCATTGAAGGCAGGCGTCTTGTCAACCGAGCCACTGCTTTATTGGAGGAAATATAAAAACTTAGTTGAATAAAAGCTAAGCATGAATTTCGAAGGCGATCTTCTCGAAATTGACTGGCCATTCGGCGGAATCACATTGAGGGTAGAACACCCTAAAAGAGTACTACATTACACCAAGTCTCGATCCCAAATGAATTTCCTTAGTTTTGCCCTCCCCTTGTTAGTATTGATGAATTAATGATGGTATACATTGTGCAGTACTGATATATTTATATTATATCATAGTAAATGTGTATTTTTTTTATTTTCTCAGAATGCATTTTGTTTAGTTTTGACTTATTTCAGTAAATTAATGTTTTAAATCTTTTATTTTTACTTTTCCATATTCTCGCGTCTCTCTGATAAGATTATCATGACCCCTTTTAGGGGAGCGCCCCACAGTTTGAGAATTGCTGCATTATGCAATATAATATAGTATAATAAGGGCATTGATATGTTGCACTCTTATATATAAATCTTAAAGTATGTATGTTAGGGACATACACACAAATCCACATCGTTGATAGTATCGAGCTAAAAGTTTTCAGGGAGCACCGCAGATGTTTTAAAAGAACTATAATCATTTTTTCGCAAATAAAAAATTTCAAATTTATTTTTATGAAATTTTTCCCCCACTGCCTTGCTTTAGGAAGAATTTGTGTGTGTATAGAAACGTCGCCAAGTGCCGTTATACTCAGCTGATAGTGGAAAACATTTCCTACTCGAGAAAATGATTAATGCGTTTGGCGAAATCTTTCGATTTGGCAACGTTTAATTACGGGTTTTGTGGAAAATAGACTCCCAAGGGGATATGTGTGGGAGCTGATGACAAAAAAAGTTTTTGAACAATTTTATAACTTTTTTGATCAATAGACAATAATAAAAAATGGTTAATAAATAAATTTTACGTCAATTTGTATTTTGTAATGCTTACGTATTACTGGAGCGTAATTAAAAAAATGCATATATTTTGTATCTCGATTATCGTTAAGGTATCCGACAACGTTCGGAACCGTGATTTTAAAAAACCATAAAGGAAATTTTCATGTATTTAAGATTAGAATACATGTATAAAATTTTTTAAGGGCATTTTGACAAAAAATTTTTTTAAATACAATATTTCGGCAAAAAATTAACAGAATAACCTTTTTTTTAAAATGTTCTCCTTTTGGAAAACCCCTTTATTATAAATTTTTTGCCTGTATATAGCTCAGACCTCTGTACAGAGGCCAACTAGTTTTGAAAAATTTCATTATTTTCAAATTACAACCCATTGAAATAATTATCGGCGTTTTTTTTTTAAAAAATTTTTCCCTCTTTTTTTAAACATGGATAAACCCCTTCTAAGTTATATTTTAAAAAATTTTAGTTGAGCCTCTGCGGGGGTCGGAAAATCGAAAATTTTAAAAAAGGGAAATTTTAAAAAAAAATAAAATTCATTTTTTTTTTGTCAAAATTTGAAAATTAATTTTTATGTAATACTATTCTTAAAAAATTTTTTTTCATTTTAATCTAAGTGACAAAAAATACATAAATATTATCCTTTTTATTTTTAAAATCACGGTTCAAAATAGTCGGATACCAAAAATTTTTTTGGTTTAAAATTGAAATCATTGGTACAAAGGGTAATGTGTGAGTGAAATTTGGTTCTGTAAAAATTTTTAATTTACAATTGGGGTAAAACTTTTAAATGCATTCAAATTGCCAATTTTAAAATTTAAATTTTGATAAAATACTATTAATGTAGATAATTAATAATGATGGATTTAATTTGTGTGATAAAAATTACATAGGATGTGAAGGATTGAAATTGGGTGTTAGGGAATAAGTGGAGGTAGCTTATTAGGTAATCTGGTTACAGCAAAAAATCGTGTGTGAGATGGGAAAAATGTGGATGAAAAAAGTTAGCACGCATTAGTGACGAGTGGAGCTTCTGTGATTGGCTGACCGTAATGGACAATTATTGTTACGTTTAATTTGGGAAGAGAAGCTTGAACAAACGTAGATTATAAAAGTTCAGAAAATCAAACCACAAAAATATATTTACATCTGAAAAAAATATAAGAATGAAATAGTTAATGAAAATATCAAAAGAAAGAAGAAAAGAAATAAAACTGGAGATTTCCTTTAATATTATTTTTTCCTATTTTTAGCAATAAAATCACATCACAAACAAATTATTTATTCTTAACTTTGGAAAAATGAGCCACCACCATAAGAGTTTTAATTCTTATCATCATGTGTGTATTTTTATATAGAGAGCATTCATTTTTGAATTACAAGTTTATATTTTACCTTCGATAAAATAACTCCTAAAAATGTTAAAGTATAAATACCATTTTTTAAAAAGGAAAATTGTCGATTCGCTTGAAAAATCAAATTCGGAAAAAAAAATAAAACCAAAGCAAGAACATAAAATAACAGACAACCGTTTCCTAGGCTGTTGATACTTGACAGACAAACAGCCGTATAAAGAAAGCAATCTCAGTCTCTCAGCTTGTAAGCCTTCGAATTTTTTATACTAAGTGGAAAGTTGTGTCCACATGTATGCAGCGTCGTAATCTTACCTAAAACGTTTCAGTTCTAAAACTTCGACTTAAAGTAGAAGTTTTCCTCTTAAAGAACTGTTTTTGAGCGCCTTGCTTTGGAATCATTTCGTCAAGAAGATAAGGTAAAGAGTATTTTAAATCAAGACACTTGTTTATTTAAGAGACTGAAATTGCATTCTGTTTTCTACAGATACTTATTTTCTGCTAGAAATAGGATTCCCCTCCAAGAATTCGAGGATTTGCTTATGTAGTTGTTCGAGGGAATGGATAGAGAGATTTGTTCTTTCATTGCAATTTCACTTAGGAAAGAAGAATTGAAGTGGGTATTTTTAAGAAATATTTCAAATCGATTACAATATTTTTTTTATTTAAATTTATCTAATATTTTTCTGCGGTTCATAATAAACTCCAAATAGCTTTTTTACGTTTTACGTAGAAAAAGTTTTGGTAAAAAATAGCTTATAAATTATTAGCCCTGTTGCTTCGCTTGGTATTTCATGGTGCTGTATGAATATACATTGATTATGAAAGTGATTGCTGTCTAAGTCCTGGAAATAAGCATTTGATAGTTTTTAAACGTTCTTATAGCCCCTCTCTTTATTTAAAAAGGCTAAACTTGAATTTCTAAAATGAAAGTATATTAATCATTTATGTACCTCGGAGTCGATTTCCGAGACGCTTGTTTTCCCAGAAGTTTACAATTAATAGCAAACACTTTATTAGAATTAGGAATTATTGTTCAGTCAATTATAAAAGTTCCTCATTGGGAGAGTAATGTACATATTTCTATATCCAGAAATATTGTTATTAATTATAAACAACGCAATCAATTTCTAGTTTCAAAAAAAAAATCAGAAACAATAAATAACTATAAACATTTTACTAAATATTGCTTAAATCAGAAATACTCAATTAATTTTATTAATAGTTATTTGAATAAAGAAATTCCAAATATTAAGGATTAACATTATTTAGAATAATAATAGTTTATTACTATAAAAATATCATTTTTCCTAGTTATAGTTACCTCTGAATTCTAACATTTAGAAAATTACTTATTATTATTTAATTCATATGTAACTCTAGTCTCATTAAAGTTATGGTAGTTTGTAAATCCTTTTTTCAATTTTTATTTCTATTCTTTTCATACTTTTGTTAAGTGCTGCAATTCAGCCATTCACGTGCTTTTAATTTGCATTTGGGTCCAGAATCTGGCGATAACTTATTTATTGTAATCAGATTTAAGCGCGGGCTCTGCATTTTTAAGTGCAATTTTTAGGTTAAGTTACATCTATCTTGTAATGGATTTAGACATTATATCCATTATTTTCAATAGGTTTCTGCTCAGTATTTTTAACATAAAGACGGATGGTTGGCTGGTCACAAAATATGTTCAACACTCCTTTTATATAAATTATTTTATACATAAGCTGTCCTAAGTCAGCAGTGTTTATAATACTGCAGCATCCATTTTTTAAATTTCAATTACTCATATATCCTTCAATGTATGGTTTTTTTACTATCTCTGTATTTTTCAGTTTTGATTGATAAATCATTTCTCATTTGTAGAGAATTTAAACTATATATATATATATGTATATATATATATATATACGTATTTACTCGAATCTAAGCCGCCATTGTTTATAAGCCATATAAGCCACACCTCTAATTATCCACACATTTTTGATAAAGAATAAAAAAAAATGTAAAATCATCATTGATATCAGATACTTCAGAAATTTAAGAAAAATATATTTCAATAATAAGTAGTAAGAAGTTAATAATTAATTTATTTCATCAGTTTTTTAAAAACTTTCGAATACATACATGAATCTATAATTACTCTGACCGTCACTAGAATTTTTTTTAAAAATGATTCGTCGCTCACATTGCCACCGTTGACTTCGGAATAGGTACAGTGTCGCTTCGGGTCAGTGTTGCTATTTTCGGACACTTCTGAGTCTAATTAGTATAAATATGTATATACATATGATAGAAACACAATATGAAGAGGCAATTCATCTTTATTAATTATCATTAAAGTATCGTGTATTGCCATACAAAACAATCTTTTAAAAATTTCTGTTCAACTGAATGCTTTAAAACAGTGATTCCCAAAGTGGTCTATATAGATCCCTAGCGCCTATGACGACCTGCAAGGGGTCCACGTCAGCAAAAAAATAATTTGGGGTCAATCAGGTGTAAGTGGGGGTTAATGTGATATTGGCTCTCATTAAACTAGATCGGGACTTTAATTTTAAAAGAAAATTTAATCAAGTGGAATCCAAATTTTACTTATTTAGCAGATTTATTTACTAAATTAAGGGAGGTTAATTTGCCCCTACAAGGTGACAGCATAAATTGTTTTTAAAACAGGAAACATTTCAGAGGTTCTTTCCAGAGTTAAACTAAAGAAGTATAATACTGGAGGTCTGGAATTTTCTCAAATTAACCCAGACAATCTGTCAGCACTTTTTAACCTAAGTTCAACATTTAACTGCCTTTTATTCAGATTTTGAAACCAGCTTTGAGAATGCTTTGACTATGGTAATACCACAGTAGGCAATGAACCTATATGGTCATATTGAAAAAAAAAAGTCACATAACAACAGGAACTGAACGTGATATGCACCATTGAAGATTTTAGAGTTTAGAAACGGATACCAGGAATTTCGGCTTTAAAAAGGCAAACCTGTTATTTCTCCCGAATTATGGAATATCGTGAGGAAGTGTGTTTTTAATTATTTTTCATAGTAAGAAGGAGTTTCAGCGCAGTTGCCAATCTCCAAAACAAAACAAGGAACTGGACACTACTAAGGTTAAACCTGACATGATTGATACTAAATGTTGAAAATTGGTTACTGTAGCGCAAGATTCATCCCTCGCATTAAAATCAATTTTGTGTTGTGTAGTTAATTTATTTAACAGTTATTTTATATATTAATTAATTTTTAATTTAATTAACATATGCTTTTTAAACTTTTAACTCTATACTTCATTAGTTATAAATTTAACTCTCTTAAAGTAGTAGTAGTCAAAAAGACATTTTTGATAAAATTGCAAGAAATTAAATATTAATTAAGCAGGGTTCACCCCCATACCAAAAAACATGGCAAGGGGTCTATGAGACAAAAAAGTTTGGAAACCTCTGCTTTAAAATGTGAGGAAAAAAAAAAATATTTTGAAGTTTTGGCCCAATTCGTTAAAAATGAAGCTAACGTGACTGCATCTATAATTCTTTAAATAATTAGTTTCAGTCAATTAATTTTAATTAATTATAATTGAATTACATATGATTACCCAAACAATTGTGTATAGAACATTTTAGTTCAAATGAGCTCTTTAAAGAGTGAGAAAAAAACTTTTCAATTTTTGGCACAAGTCGCCCAAAAGGTCACTAAGCCGTCAAAAATGATGCCAAAGTGGCTGTTTCTGCATGTCTTTGAATAATTAGTTTTAGTAAATTAATTTTTATTAGTTATGAATATAAATGACCATATTTTCATTCAAAATAATCTTGTGTATAAAATGTTAGCTCTACTGAGCGCTTTAAAATGTATTTTGTTAACGATTTGAAAATTTTAACAAGATATGTATAGTGAGATTGTTAACTAATAGAAGGAATTGAAAAAGTGCAACATGACTCATGTTCTGCTTAAAATAAATTTCGCGACTGCAACCATAAACTTACAAGATTCAATTCAACATTGTTATACTGTGTTATAGTAGTTAAAAGTTTATGCTCATTGTGAAACAATTTAGACAAACATAGAGCTGAATTCCCGTATTTGTGATCCGAAAGAGTGAATTAGATAACACAAAAGGCTTAAATACTCTTGTCGAGACAGATTGGGAGTCCAGTTACCAAATATAAATTCTAACTAGTGCCAAGTACACAATTTATACTTCTTTAATGTCTATAAATGTTTATATATTTTTATGCATTTCTTTTACTAATACTTTATACACTCATATATGTTTATTTTGAAATGGTATTTCGAAATAATATTTTACTAGTTTTAATTAACGTCTTATTTTTAAGTAAAGTACAGGAGAACTCTCTTTTAAAATATCTTCAAACTACCCCTTCCCATAATTTTATAAAGTTAATTTTGTTGAATACGAAAGTTATACAGCTAATACAATATTTTTGATATCGAGTCAGAGTTTAATGAATTAAGATTCCGGATTGTAATGAATTAAGTTTGTTAATATTCTGCAATATTTATTTTTAACCTTAATTCAATGCAGATGTAGAATTCATAATGAGGAGGAATTGGATTCGCACACACGCACTTAATCACTCACCCATTACGAGATCTCCGAAACTATTTGACCTGCGAATTTAAAATTTGACACAGGCAGGTTTCTTTTGTTGATTAGTGATTCGTGGGAAGAAAAGGGCTTACGTATATCTGATCGTTGAAGATTTCTGAAAAATCCGTTTCTGAGCTATTGGATCAATATACTCAAAATTTGGTGGACACTTTTTTTTTGCTGTTGTTGAGGAGGGATTCAATAAGAGCATATTTTTGGAAGTAGACTCCAACAAAGACCTTAAAAATAAACCTTTTTGTATCTGTTTTAGATATTACTTATAATAATTGACGGAAGAAAACCTGTTTTTTTTAGCTTTATTTATTTATTTTATTTGGTAAATTGCTTCATCCTTCATTATTTCATTTGTCATTCTCCTTCACTATTTCATTTACCTTACTTAAAATTATTAAAAATGTAATAAATTTTAACTCATTAAGAGAGAGAGAGAGAGAAATTGTTTACCCTTTTCGTATCGATTGTTTTATTTTTCCTTTTCACTCTTGCGAAGAATATGCCCGAGGTGTGACACACACACAAAAAGTCCAATAAATCGTTGTACTTACAGAATCAGTTCTTCATGACATTATCACTTTCAAAATAGTTCCATTCAGCATTCCCACACTTCTGCATTAGGTGCTGCCATTGTGGAGGGCTGATGTAGCCCAGTGGTCAAGTTTCGGATCATGGCAGGCATGCCATGAGTTCGAGCCCAGTACCACTAAAGACCCGTCGTGTAGGGCAGCGATGCACGTTAAATCTGTCGAGAGCTGAAACGTCCTCCAGTTGGTATGGTGTAGTAGTTAGGAGAGAGGGGGTGCCAGCTCAGGTGTCGTCCACTTCACTTGACCATGGTTCAAAATTACGTGGTCCGTCGCCCAAAGCCCTTGTGTAGCTGAACAGTACGACGTTACTATTCACTCACTCACGCTGCCACATTGCGGGTAACAATTCTTGAACGAGGGTTTGGAAGTCCCTTCAGGAGATTTTCCTTTTTGCCTGAACCTCTTCAACAGAGATAAAACGGATTCCCTTTCAACAAGATTTAACTGTAGGAAATAAAAAGTCCCATCTGTGGGATCCGAATCAGGTGAATAAGTTGGATTCCTCATCACAGTAACGTTTTGCTGGTCAGAAACTATTTGGCAGATAGAGCTATTAGCGGATGCATTGTCATGGTGCAGCAGCCTTACATAACTCCACAATTCTGGCCCGTTTCCATAATGCACTCATGGACAAAAAAATAGTGCACCAAGAAATAATTGCGAGATCGTAACAGAATTTTGCATGATGCTACATGTCGGAGAGATATAAAAATGATTAGAAATGCAGGTGATTGCTTATTACGTATAGCCGGTAGTTGGCGTTTAACGTCGTTCTCCGTGAAGTATAAAACAGATAACCAAAACTTGTTTGAGAGTGCTGAATCTCTTACGAAGGAAGAGCTGAGGTAGACATGCAATTACGCTATTTTCAAAGACAATATGAGCAGCTGTAGCAGTTTGAGAGGGGGAGAATCATCGGCATGATGGAAACTGAGTGGTCAGATAGGCGAGTAGCTCGTCAATTAGGCCGCTATGACTGTGTTGTGAGGAGGTGTTGGGACTAGTGGATCCGTGAGATGCTATTTACACGAAAACCAGGCTCAGGACGTCCTCGACAGACCAGCTGTTTAGAAGACCGCCACATCGTAAGAAATGCAGGCGTACAGCCAACTGCTTCATCGGCCCCGCCATCCAGGCACAGGTGGCACCTTTACTAGGGGCCCCTGTGTCTTCTCGAACCATACGAAGATGCCTGGCTGAAGGACATTTGGGATCGAAGCGTCACTTACATGTGCTGTCTTTGATGCTCAGCCATCAACACCTCCTTTTGGAGTGGTGCCGCGCAAGAGTAAACTGGACTGCAGCAGAATGGAACCGGGTCGTCTTTAGCGACAAATCCAGATTGTATCTCAGCATTGATGACAATCGTGTTCGTGTGTGGAGAGCCCGGGGTGAACGCGTCAATCCTGCCTTTGATTTACAGCGACACACCACTCCCACAGCTGGTGTGATGGTAAGAGGTGCCATTACCTGCAATACATGGTCACCCCTAGTATTGCTCCATGATACCATGACGGCCCAGTGGTATGTCCATGACATCCTGCAACCACATGTGTTGCTACTCATGCAACGGCTCCCAGGAACCATTTTTCAACAAGACAATGCCCAGCCTCACACGGCAAGGGTATCACAAGTCTGTCTCCCCACTGTTACTACCATTTCTTGGTGTGCCCGTTTCCCAGATTTGTCTCCAATCGAGCATATCTGGTATCATTTGGGATGGCGAGTTGGGCATCCCACGAGTTTAATCGAACTATAGACAAGGTTACAGCAAATATGGGACAAAATGTCTCAACACATCATGCAGAACTTGTGTGCCTCAATTACCGATCGTATCGCATCGTGAATTCGCGCTAGAGGGGGTTCAACAGGGTATTAAATCCTCCGGGTTTTTTTTCCCTTTTCTCTGAAATAAATGGTTCATTTACTTTGATTTTCTAATCATTTACTTATATCAAAGTAGACATTGCATATGTAAAATTTCGTTTCACTTTGACGACTTCTTCTTGGTGCGCTAATTTTTTTTTGTCCATGAGTGTATTTTCACGAAGTCTTAGTACTTCAATGTGCAGTAGTGTGGATTAACATTATGACCAATGATGTGAGTTGAAACCCATCATATCATGGATTTTGGCTATGTTTTGGTCTGTAACCGCGAGCGCCTAGCACGTTCATTATCTTCTCCACGTTGTTCATTCCTCCAGATAACCTCTTTAGGACTGTGGTAGCCCAGTAGTCAAGGTGTCGGATCATGGCAAGCATGTAATGAGTTCGAGCCCATTACCACTAAAGAACCGCCGTGTAGGGGAACCGATGCATTTTAAATCTTTCGAGAGATCGAACCTCGTCCCGCTGGTGTGGTGTGGTAGTTAGGAGAGGGGGTGCCAGCTCAGGTGTCATCCTCGTCACTTGACCATGGTTCAAAATTATGAGGTCCGTCGCCAAAAGCCCTAGTGTAGCTGAACAGTGCGACGTTAATATTCACTCACCAGAAAACCTCTTATACCATTCACATCAAACACATGGCATTAGGCAAAGTTTCAGCTCCATAAGCCTCGTTTAATATTTTAATTTCTTCCTGGCCGATTTCTTAAGTTTTACAAGAAACTTAATGTTGATTCGACATTTTTTCCGGCAGAATGCAGTTGCATGTGTCCACTCGCAGAAGCAATGAAGTTTCCAACTAGAGTGATAAATTAAGGCGAAACCAGCCACATGCATATAGGAGAGGCGTGGGATGATGTCACCAAAACAGTTGTTGCCAACTCCACTCCTTTTTCAAGCTACTCACTTAGTCTCGTTTTATTGTGTCACTCCTTGTATATCTGCACGTATCTTTACATTTCCCTGGACTATAAAATATCTAAGGACTGAGGAAAAAACACACGTACCAAAAAGCAATATTAAGAACATAATTAGATATTTTATTAACAAAAAATTTCATACTCCTACCTAAAGCGTTATAACAAAAATAAGTTTCATTACGTCGGATAAACAGATTATCTAATAACAGAAGGCGGAAGAAAATGCAATATTTTTGCTTAAAGTTAAACTATTTTTTGAGGCACATATTTCAAAGAAAAACATTAGAAGCAAACATGTTTATTAGATTATTGTTAATGGTTGAATGAATTATATAGACTTCCGTACTAGTTATGCTTTTACAGAATTATTATTTCTTAGTTAAATGATTAGTTTATAGAAAATGTGTGGGCTAAAGAAATATTTTCTTTATGGTCATTCCAGTTCCATATGAAATAAACTACAGTAATTTATTTATCTCACTAATTTTAATTAATTCTCATATTCGTTTTTAAATAATATCCGTAATAGTGAGAAAAGAAGGAGGTATCGTCTTTATTTATTAAAACTGTTTGATTAGGAAAAGACTAAACATGAAAACAAATGCTTTTTCAACAAAATATTTTACGGCAGATAACTTATTGATTTTCTTTAAAAAAATCAAAAATTGATTCGTATTTATTTTCAAAAAGCAATAACGTGTTGTTGTATTTGTATTCATTGGGATACTGGTAATTAAAGATGAGATGTATGAATAAATTATTGGTGTCTTCTTAACCATTAATGACTTTCAATATCATTCAGTTGTAGAAAAATTAAAGATCGAAATTTTACTACTGAATTGTATTTTTTTTCTTTTTCTTTGAAGGTTTTTTTTTAATTAATAAATGCATTATTAATGTATTTCTTGTTTGGGTTACTTCAATAAATGATTGTTTAGTGAAAGCCAGTGATTTCACATATAAATTAACAGCTTCAAAAAGAAAAAATAGTATTTTGATTAAGTTTAAGTTTATTAGGAAGTTTTCAGGAAAAAGAAGAAATAGATTATAACTTTTAGACATAATTGTTAATTATTAAATTTGTATCTGCTCTGAGTACTTTTATTATTTATTTGTTCGTGTCTGAGTTAAAAAAAATTAAGAAAGTGCTTTTTTACAGTTATGAATGCATACGTGTTTCTGTACATTTTTAGTTTTTACTTATTATATGTACTACATTTCACTCCAATCTGTCAGATATGTTTCTTAATTGAATAAAAACCAAGTATTAACCTAAATGCTGACTAAAAAGGTGCATATTAAGCCCTAAGCTGTCGATTTAAAGTTATGCGATTCGCTCTCCTGTGCCACTGTTTTCACATAGGCCCGCGTTAGTGGAGTATTAGGGGAGGGGGAGACATACATAAATCACAGATCCTTCTCTTAAATATGTAAATCTTTCACAAACACTGTCAATGGCATTTTATTGCATTCTAATGTCTTTGGAATAGTTTTACTGATAGCAGTGCAAAAAAAAAAAGATCGTATTTCGGAAAGACGCATATATACGACTGGACAGTTAACGCATTAGCTGAAGGAGACGTATATATATGCCAGTAGCAGTTTAAGTTTAAGAAATGATGAATTACAGTATACGATACATTCAATGAAATCTGAAGCAAAAGTTTAGTTGATGATTTAACAATATAGCACTACAAACGAAGGTTGTAAGAAAATATTGATAAAGTAGTCTATAAAATCGCCATACATTTAACATGATATCTATGGATAGAGTTGAAGCAGTTGTTGAGGCATTACCAGTTGATGTAGTTGAAGGGGTAGTTACTGTGTGACGTTGAAGTGATATCGTTGCTTTCTCTGTACCACTCTAAATCAAACTTACAGAAGAAGCTTAGCAATTGTGGACTAAATTCGGAGTTTTCCGTGGTATAAATACATCTGAATATTATCAAGGATTACGGGAAGTCTGTAACGATAATGTGTTACCATACAGGAAAACTGCATGACTTCAGGCTTGCACCGGTTAGATTGTCTGTTAATTCCTCGATATCAAATTAACTTCGTGGACAATCTCATTTCCTTACCATCTCGATGAACTGTCTGAGATTTATCCGCAGAGTTTAGTCTGTTATCAATGGTGCCACACATATTGAACTGATGTTTTAATGTTAGAAAAAGTTCATCCCGTTAAGGTTTCACATTGGATCACTTGTGCACATAAACGTCACTGGTATGCAGACTGGTAGAACCTGGAAAGATATCGCAATCACGGAGATGCATTTCTGCAGCGTATTGTTGCCATGGATGAGATATGGACACAAACTTAGAGTCTGAATTAAGGTATCCGACTACATTCGGAACAGTGATTTTGCAAAAGCGCATAGATGGATAATTCCCATGATATTTAGAACCTCTTAGATTAGAATACATGTATACAATTGTTTTATGGACATTTTGACAAAAAAATTATTTAAATACAATATTTTGGCAAAAAATTAACTTAGAATAATCTTTTTTCAAAATGTTCTCCTTTTGTGAAAAATGATTTCATTATAATACTATTTTGCCTGTATATAGCTCAGACCTCTGTAAGGAGGCTCAACTATAATTTTTGAAATATATAACTTAGAAGTAGGTTTATCCATATTTTACGACAACAGAGGGGATCAATTTTAAGAAAAAAAACGGAAATAATTATTTCAATTGGTGGTAACTCTGAAAATAATGTGAATTTTTAAAAAATTGTAGTTTAGCCTCTGTACAGAGGTCTGAGCTATATGCAGGCAAAATATTATTATAATAGAAGCATTTTTCGCAAAAGGAGAACATTTTGAAAAATTTATTCTAAGTTAATTTTTTGCCAAAATATGGTATTAAATAAACTTTATTTTGGTTAAAATGTCCTTAAAACAATTTTATGCATATATTCTAATCTAAGGAACACTAATTATCATGAAAATTATCCATTTATGCGCTTTTTTAAAATCACGGTTCCGAACGTAGTCGGATACCTTAAAGTGTCGATCAAATGAATGCCATCATCTAGATTTTCTACGTCCACGCAAAGGTTCAATAGGAAGCCAATCTGGTGAAAGTTATGCTGATTATGGCATTCACAAATTAGCAAATCAGGATTTCATTCTTATAAATAATGTACTTCAAAGATAAACTGGTAAAGCAGGCCTGGTACGAGTTCACGTCGACCTACGCTGCGCAAATGACCACTTTTATTGTGGACTGAGTGAGTGAATATTAACGTCGCACTGTTCAGCTACACGAGTGGCGTTTGGCGACGGACCACGTAATTTTGAAGCATGGTCAAGTGACATGGATGACACCTGAGCAGGCACGCCCCTCTTCTAACTACAACACCACACCCACGGGAGGACGTTTGAGCTCTCGACAGATTTAACATGCATTGCTCCAGTACACGGCGGGTCTTTAGTGGTACTGGGCTCGAACTTGTGTGATAAGCCAGCCACGATCCGATACCTTGACCACTTGGCTACCGCTGCCACTTTAATTGCGGAACAGTCTTCATAAGGTGTTACATGACCAAAGCTCGTAGTAATGTCACAGACAATGTAATAAATACATTCCGATGGGAGCATTATGCGGTCTTGGAGCAAAACACGTGCTTATCTGATATGAATCCGAGGAACTTCGACCTTATTCCTTAATGAAACCCCGAAGCATCTTATTTTTTTTTAACTGTAAGGTGCTCCTCCGCTGTTCTCAACAACGAATATCTTGACTTACCAACCTTTCGCAAAATGTATAAAATTTTACAGAAAAAATATGAAAGAATTTTACTTACAAGTTCATTAAAAATGTTTTCTATGTATGTTGTCACTATTTTATTTAAATCCCTCTTATACTATACTAGCTCGTATACCCGTTCTTTGCACGGGTGAATTAAAAATTTTTAAAAAACAGATTCAAAGAATAAAAGAAGTTTTAATGAATTAATTTTACGTGAATTGCAATTTAAACAAAAAGAGCTTTTTGCATATCTCAGCTGAAAAAAAAACATATTTGTTAAATTTTAAGTTTGTAAATATAATCGCTGATTAAAAAAATTTTTTTATTTATAACGTCCCCGTAACTCTTTAAAATGACCTTCCTAAGCTGATCTCTTCTCAGCAAAAGTAACATATTGTTACTACATTTTGTGTAATGAACGCTTGAAATAGCATTAATAATTTATATCTTGATGGGTAATACGTTAATATTACTTTACGTTGTATTTATTTTGTGTTAAAATTTTAATATTTGCAAACAGAGCTGTTCCTTACATTATATTGGTAATTCAAAGGAAACATAGCGAAATGCTGGCGACAGAGCGAAGTCGGCAACATTTTTAGGAACCCTGTAGCAACTTGGCGATTGGTTGAACGGTGCAGAAGTTTATATGCTGTAGAGCCACCTGTAGGGGAGCTGCAACAATGAGGATAGCACAAAAGCCTTCTCCACAAAAAAAATACATATATATGCCAATTTTCAAAGTGATAGGCTTAACGGTATTGGAGTGAAGCGATATCACAACAATATATGTACATATTGTTGGAGAGTGGTAAAAATAATTGTAAGACGTGGTGCGAGGGTGTTATTATTGTTGTGAACCAAAGGATAGGGCGTGGCCGCTGGCGAGTGAATGACTGTATATTAGATACATTTTCCATGTTGGTTGATGTTATGTATTCAGTACTATTGATGAGGCCGTTTGGAACATTAATCCAGTTTATTGCATCTTGAAACACATAAATATAAAGATAGACGGCGCAACACATACAAACACAGAACGCGCGGTCGCCGGCTGAATTACATGATGAAGGCAAGCAGACAAAAGATAGCGATTACACAAGATTTTTGTTTTTATATCAGCAGTACAAGCGCGTGACTAATACGTAATAGTAGTTCTGATTGGATAGAATAGGCGGGACAGGGATTTCGGTTTAGCCGATTAGGATTAAGTTTACAATGTTATTTTTAGACCAAGGAATTAAAGTTTGTTTAAATATGAGTACAAAGATTTAAAATAAAAAGGATACTAGAGGGAATTATTACATTTATATATATAGATGCATAAACTACATGTAAAATATAATCAATATTGTAATCATTAATGAACAAGGAGGAATGGTAAATACTTTAAATGCTATATATCCTAATTATATATTATTATTGAATTTTATTACATATTCACCTACAAAAAATAATAATATAACGATAGATTTTTTCAAATAAAATGTACAATTATGTGAATTTTTCTCCCACTTTTGTTGAAACCACTAAAATGGTTTTACAATAATTGTTTAAATTAGGATTGGTTTCAGTTTCAGTAAAGGTGCTTTCATTTAGTTTCTTAAGTTACCTTTTGAGACTTAAGTGAATTGCGAAGACTACTCGAAATTTTACACATTTTACAAAATTTACTACAAATCTACTTATGTCATTCGCATCTGGACATGTATGAGCCATTATATCTTATTACAACATCACCCTTTATTAATTCATATGGTTGAACCTAATTCTCTTTACGAATCACGCACGTGGAATAAATAGTGAGAACTATGACTTTAAATTCCGGGCCTAAGCCTATTATTAATATTCCCAACGTTAAATTGAAGCGCGTGATTTTCTGAGACGGAAACACAAATTTGAGGCACTTACTGAAGCAATTGTAATTTAAATTGCAGTTGCAGCTAGTTAAATGAGCACTCGGAATTAGTTTAGCATAGGGTGCACTCGCAATTATGAAATAGATTGGGTAATTTCCCTCAGTTTTCAATTTAAAATGAATTTCAGACAATTCATAATTCGTAAATCGTCGATTGTTATATCCCTGGGGAATCGTTTAATGATTAGAAATAGAATTGCCTCGCAGTTTAATGACTCACAATCAGTTGTTTGTAATGTGTCTTAATTTCCAAGAATAAAACTAAGAGAAACTGATAAAAATATATAGATTTAATTGTTATTACGGATTTAGAAATGCTTGTTGATTGTATTTTACAGAATGTTGAAGTATTTGTGATTTTTTAATAAAAATTAAAAAGTATTAGAATTTTTAGAAAACATTTAGCAAGATATATCGATAAATATAGCCTAAAGAACGTTTCTCAAACTGTAGGAGGGCGGCCTCCATAGAAGGGCGTGATAACTCTAAGAGGGAGGGGGCTAAAGCATATTGAAAAGTTTAAAACTAAAGATTTATTTTAAAAAAAATTATGAATTTACTGTAAGTAAACAAAGTACAATCTGACGGGGATAAAAAATAAAATACTCATTTACACATCATGCACACTTATAAATGTACCAGTACTGCACAATGTATTTTATAATTAATTTAACACTTCTAAGTTGAAAACATATCTATTAATTACTAATGTTCCCACGGGCTTGTCATATGCAAAATGATATGCAAAAATTAACACTTATCTTGATAATTTGTACGGTTTCTAAATAATTCCTTCACTGACAACTGGAACAAAAAACAGTAAACAATAAATTATTGAATAAAAATTAACATTAATTAATAAAACTAATTATTAATAACTAATACTTAATGAAATTTTACGTGCTATATACATAAGATTATAATCTATTGAAACAGATTCATGATCGATGGAGGGGGTGGTTCGGACCTAAGATCTCTTGTGTGCACGACTGGCTATCGTAGTTTGTGTGTTTAAATGAGGTAAACACAATATTTAAAAAGTACTTTTTAAATTAAAAAAAAGGCTATTATTCTCTTTGCGCTTATAAATGAACTGTGAAAAACAGCCAACTATTTATTCAATCTCAAAGCCATAACAAGATAAGTGTTTGAGAAGTATTTATGTATATAAGACAGAAATACTCCTGTGTATCTCAGTATAGTTTAAAGTATTTACATCTCTCATTAGTTCCTTCCTGCATTGTCTTTTATATAATCTTGGTATAGTTTTGAGCAACCTGCAGTTTCCCAAGATTATATGAAAGAATTAAATGTATAAAAACAAATACACTTAATTTCAAAAATCATTAACTTTTGCGAAAATCGTTAGGTATCCGACTACGTTGGAACCGTGATTTTAAAAAGCGCATAAATGGATAATTTTCATGATATTTATGTCACTTAGATTAG
>BMAV01006985.1:0-14647 GCA_019973955.1 Trichonephila inaurata madagascariensis
GTAATTTTTGGAATAATAGTTTTAATCAATGAATTTTTTTTAAATTCAAAAATTACCGCATTGTCACCCAAAATAAATGTATATAAAAAATTTCAGCTCAGAAAATTTTTTAAAAGTATTTCAAACGATTAAAAATTTGGGAACAAGATAAATATAAAAAAAAATATATATAGAGGGGGAGCAAAAAAGGGAATTTGAATTTTGTAAATATTATGCCCCTTTTAGCACTTTATACCATTGCAATATATTAAATCGGAAATTTTGGGAAAATTTTTTTGGGAATCTTCTTACTTTTTTCACCCCTAATGTTTAAAAAATGGCTTGCAGCGCATTCGGTGAAAAATTATTTCGCTTAGGAGTTTCACGTATTACAAATTGGCTATATTTTGCTCGTAAGAGGCTTCGGTGCTTAGGAAAGCACTATTTTTTTTTCCAGTAGGAAGGGAAATGTTTCCCAAAGTTTAGTAATTATTTAAATTTCTCTTTTGTGGAAGAAGATTTTTTCCCCGAAATGAAATAAAAGTTTTTTTAAGTAGTTTAAGAGTATCTCCGTTATTTTGTGATAAATATGTAGCGTAAATTTTCAAGAAAGTTTTTTTTGAAAGTAAAAAACTTTTCGTTTTTTATTTGTTGTCATGGTAACAAAAATAGATTCCCCCTTTTGAAATAGACTGAAACGGAGTTATTTTCTTTCGTCATTTCAAGATGCCAGGGGGTGGCCGGGTTGGTTTGTCGCGGCCCCCTTTCTGCCCCCGGTTTCGGGTTTCCCCCGGCCGGGGGGGGATTTTCATGATGGAAAATGACAGCGGCCGTGTAAGATTATACGGCATGAAAAAAACCCCTAGAGTGTCAGTTTGGCTTGGTGACCCGGCAAAATTTTAAAAATTACTACAGGTTCACCAGTCAGAGCTCGGCTTCCCCGGGGGGGGAAATTTAGCGTCAAAATTTCGGGCGATTTGGGAGCCGCCTATATGATCCACACTAAACGAGATACCAGCATGCGGATTGATTGATTGAATATTAACGTCGCACGTTACGAAGGGGCTTTTTTCACGTACCACGTAATTGAACCATGGTCAAGGACGTGACGACACCGAGGGCACCCCTCCAACCCAACCCACCAACGGGAGGACGTTTCAGCCTCGACAGATTTAACCCCGCGCCCTACACGGCGGGTCTTTGGCGGTACTGGGGTCGCTCGTGAAGGGGAAACCACGGTCCGATACCAAAACCACTGGCTACCGGGCCACCCAGCTTATGCGGAATGTATTAGGTCTTCAATGAAAAACTTTCATCCGCAACCCATTAGAAATAAAATAAAAAAATAATTTCAAGATAAAAAAAAAATCGGATTGTAGAGCAAAAAAATATTTTTCTTTTCTAATTACAAATTAAACTGTTTAAGACATATAAAGATAATTTAAATAAAACTACCATAATTCTCTTCAGGAGATATTTACTATAAAACTAAGTTATGTGATGTGTAGTACTATGTAAAATACCTGGTGAGCAAAAAAGCTCGTTGAAACTTTAAAACTCTTAAAAAAAGATGAAATTTTGATAAAGAAATGCACAATTTCACACACAAAGAAAGAACTCATAAAGAATACGGTTTCTTTTCCCAGCTTTTAAAACATTTTAGTGAATAATGTCACTTGTAGAGGACGCTGACATCTAAGAGATTCAGTAGATTTGCGTACATTAGACTTGCCATACATAAAAAACCGTGATACAAGAGCATTTCTCTTTCGCTTACCGAATGCTATCGCTATCCGATCGAGTGTTTTTGGTGTAGTTATTCAATTGGAATAGAGAGTTAGGAACTGAATGTTGCGTTGCAAAATTTTCGGACGGTAAAAGGAATAAAGAAGTGTGGTCCTGTGTCATGAACTGGAGTATTGAAGCTTGTCAGACGATTCGAAGAAACTGGCTCTTTGGAGGATCGTCCACAAAGAGTACAAGTGGCACGAGGAAGTAGTGTCTCACACATCTATTTCTTCCCGGAAGATTGCATCTCTATCCCTACAAATTACAGTTACTACAGAAGTTACATTCCAAGGCATCATTTTTAGTGAACGACGACGTGAATTGAAATCGACCATCAGGGGTTGTTCAACATTTTCTGGATGTTTGAAGTGCCCTCACATTTCACTGGAATATCAACTGGTTGATTGAATATTAACGTCGCACTGTTCAACTACACTAGGGCTTTTGGCTACGGACCACGTAATTTTGAACCATGGTCAAGTGACGTGGACGACACCTGAGCTGGCACCCCTCTCCTAACTACCACACCACACCAACGGGAGGACGTTTCAGCTCTCGACAGATTTAACATGCATCGCTGCCCTACACGGCGGGTCTTTAGTGGTACTGGGCTCGAACTTGTGACAAGACAGGCCACGGTCCGATACCTATACCACTCGGCTACCGCGGCCGGGAATATCAACTGGAATAAGTTTGGTATCACGGGGCACTCGCCAAGTTGTTGTTTTTGTTAGCCAAGATGGGCGATAACAATACAATGTGGTTTACCTTAATATTTTTGCATTTTTTGGAATATTGCAAGTTTCCAGTACTTTTTAATTGATATTCCTTATTAATGTTAATATATATTATGCAATTATTTTATTAATATAATATAAAAATACAATTATTATTAAATGTAATAATCTTATAATATTCGTTGTTTATAATAACTGTTTTATATTATATTTATTTATTACTATTATTGCATATTGTTATTTAGTTATAATTATTATTATTTTCTTTATTTATAAGTATTATTTTGTAATTCATTTATAATTATTATTATTATGTTATTTATTTTTAATTCTTACATTATATCAGTGCTTCTTAAAGTTTTCATACTCGCGACCCAATATCCAATCATAATTTTCAGCGCGACTCCCTGCACATAAATATAATGTATTGAATTCAAAAATACTATACTTTGACGCTAAAGCTACAATACGACTTAAGCCTCTTAGGTGTCTCCGGCGTATATAAACGTCTCACACAGCCAAAACGTTAATTGCCCGGGCGTATATATACGTCTTTTCGAAGTATGATCTTTTCTCTGTACTGATATCCATAAAATTATTCCGAAGGCCTTGGAATGCAATAATAGGACCTTGACAATCTTTGCGAAGAGAGAACAATTTTTAACTGTACAACAAATGAGAAAAGTAAAACTTTAACTGAAAAAACTAGTCAACTTTAATAAAATTCAAGTTAATTTTAAGGTATCTGACAACGTTCGGAACCGTAATTTTGCAAAAGCGTATAAATGGATAATATTTATGATATTTAGTGTCACTTAGATTAAAAAACGTATGTAAAATTGTTTTAAGAATATTATTACAATGAAAAAATTATTTAAGTACAATATTTTGACAAAAAATGAACATAGAACGACCCAATTTCAAAACATTCTCCTTTTAGGAAAAAAGCTTCTATTATAATAATATTTTGCATATATATAGCTCAGACCTCTGTACAGAGGCTGAACTAGCATTTTTGAAATATATAACTTAGGAGTGGATTTATCCATATTTTACTACAACAGAGGTGAAATTTTAGAAACAAGATACAGATAATTATTTCAATTGGTGGTAACCACAAGAAAATAATCGAATTTTTCCATAAATTCTAGTTCAGACTCTCTGAAGAAGTCTACTTTATATATTATTATTATAGGAGCATTTTTTTATAAACGGCATTTATTTTGAAAAAGGTTATTCTGAAGTTAATTACTTAAAATATTGTATTTAAATATTTTTTTGTCAATGTGTCCTTAGAACAATTTATACATGTATTCTTTCTCAGTGACACTTAAATATTATAGTATCCATTTGTAATGTTTAAAATCATGGATTCCGAACTTGAATCGAAGCTGACTAATTATCTGGAAAAAATATATATCTCATCTTATTATATAAAGCTTATTCAGTAGAATCTCTCAAAAAAGAAAGGACCGAAGATCAAATTCCTTTTATTATTTTTACTCATAAAAGTTTGGAAGAAAAAATACAAAGTTATCGTCTCCCACAGATCCATTAGAAAGGAAGACAGTTTCTCGCTCACTAGTAAACAGACAACAATCAATACATTTGATTTTACCAAAAGAAAATGAAGGTACAAGGCTATTACACAAATCTTTCGGATACAAGAAGGGAATGCCTGTGGCTTTTAAGCAATTCGCATCACAGGAAAAAAGTACTAGCTTTTTAAGTCTTCTTATAGTCGGTACGAAAGGAAAAACATTTAAGTGAAAGAAAGCACTTTTATTTTTTCTGTTTTAAAAGAAGATTTTCAGATGCATTCAAAAACCGCAAAGGAATGTTTGTTGGATCAATGAAGGATTAGTTACATTGGGCTCTAAAGGATTACATTTAAAACTTTTGAGGATTCTTTCTGAATGTAGATGTAAACGTAACTTGCTTTGTGCAATTTTCAGTGGTGCTTACAGAAAATATTCCTAAATAATACGTATACTAAAGTTTCATGTCGGATGAATTTTTAAACGCATTAAAAAAGCTTTACTTCTTGTATGGGAAATATTTCTTTTGTTGCACTTGCATATTAAGCATTCTTTAAATAAGAGCTTATTTTTTGCATTTACACGTAATAATGTTATACTTTTTTTTATTTAAAAGAAAAATATTAATAATTTCATTTTGTATTCTTTCTCAATTTTCAGTATAGAGTCCCGAAAACTCGGCAGTCGGATAAGTCGGCACAACCAATCGGAAAACCTTATGAGGAAGAAAATCGGTGCAGATCTGTTACATTTAATAAAAAAAATGCCTGGAAATGAGGAAGTTAACTTTGAGAACACCGTAAAACACCTAAAATATCAAATAGTGAGAGACTAAATGCTGTAGAACCCGCACTTCAGTGTTTTGTACAAGTAGCATCGGTGATAGAATTGCTGTTCCTTCGTCGTCTTCGTGATGATGCAACAAAACATAGAGTGCAGTGTGGAAGACAAAAGGATAGTACACATTGCTTTAAAAAAATTAGCCATTTTAGTAGGGCCGGCTCCTTCATTTTCATTATAGACAGCTTTATGCCTTCATAGAGTATTTTTCTGAGGAATGAATGATGAGGTAAATTACTATTAATATTCCTTATTTTTTATTTAATATTTGTAAATTAACAAAATGAGCACTTTTCCTTAATTTAGGGTATTTGGGAAAATTGTATTCTGAGGCAAACCATATATAGAGTGCAGTACCAATATTTTCTGGTAACACTCATTCTTTTTAATCCCATTCTGGACAACTCGACATTTCACAAATCGTACCCACCCCAAACATTGACGCAGTTTTAAGACATTCACATGCAGAATTAAGCCTTCAGATAATTCCATGGTACATCAGAATAAAGAGAGTATCCTCTAAGCATAAAAGAAATGTCAATTAAGCTGAAAAATTGTTACAAAATAGAATTTAAAAATTCGAATTAATTATTATATTATCCATAATTTGTCCGACTTATCACAGACAATAGTATTTTCACTCATTATGAACATTGCGGACAGGGTGCGATTTTAAAAAGTGATGGCGCATTGGTGATTTTCGTAGTTTAACAATCATTCATTCCATCCGTGTACATAAGTTAAGTTCTAACTTCCCCTCAAAGCTTTGGGAACTCCATATGGAATCCTTTTAATAAATAGTGTATGAAGCTTTTATAAATACTACATGCGTGAAAATTTACGTATTTAGATCGAAAGAAGTGGAGAAAATTAGTGAATTCAGTCGGGATAAAAACTTAGCATGCGACAATCACGGGATGATCAATAATAGAATTGTATTAATTAATTCCTCGTAAGACTTAAAGCTTTGGTTTACAGTTGCTATGTTCATTAAAGGGTTATATGTGGCCACACCAAACCCATGTTAATTTATAAAGGAATGTATCGGTTGTCTGAATCTCTGTAAATGCAAACAAAAGGAAGAAGGAAGGGATGGAATGACAAGCGAGATGGATGTTTAACAGAGGTGTTTCATTGTCCCAAAGGTGAATCTATGTCCAAAAGACAGAACAGCAAGATTTGCTAAGAGAAATAAAAAATATTCCTCAGAGACATTTTGGAATAATAAATCTTGCATTTATCTAATGAAGAATAAGCTTTTAAAGAGGAACGTGACTGGCTACTAAACCTCATTTATAGTAAAAAATGTCTTGTGAGGTTTCAAATATTTAGACTAACAATATTAATAATTAAGATTACATTTCCTTTATTTAAATATTATTCCCAATCTTGATCTTAAGGTAAATTTTAAATCTTTGTGAAAATAAATTAGTGACTGTTTTTTTTTTTTTTTATTTTAATCATTGTTAATACATATTACAATTAGAAAACTTATCAAAGTGTTCTAACTACTCATGTTGCGTAATAAAAAAAACGTATGGTTCCTATATCATTAGAATAGTTCTTTTGTACATTATGTATGTAGGATATCCCATTTGTAAAAGGTTAGATCATATCACCAGAGGTCGGCAATTCTAATCAAAACAGTATTCCACATCAACGCCATCTAGCGTCCCTTTTAAAAACGCCGACATCAGCAGCGCACCGGCAGAGGCCCACTAACACCCGTCGAAGCTTGTCGTATTTCGCGCATCAGCGCCTGCTTGCACTCAGGTGGTAGAGATCTTAATAGCACCATAATGAGTTCTATTTAATCTCAATTGCCTTCCTTAAAGTAATGTGATCTAACTTTCCTATTCTTTTTGAAATATTCCCCATGTATAATGCTCCCTATAGTCCATAATAAATTATTTAGTTTTCAACCAGTTTCTTTCTTAAACTATGTTGTCTATTTTATTTCACAATTAACTAATACACCCTAAAAACCCCTGGATACCACGCCAGTAAAAACCCCACTATCTGAAGCATCCGACCTTTTGGAATATTTCGGTTGGATTCCCACATGTATATTAACTAATTTTTAAATCTACTTGTATTATGAAAATAATTAAATGCATTTAATTTATAGACAACCATTTATAGTTTTTAAAAAGAAAAGTCCATTATTAAATATCGATGCATTGTTTGAAAACAGGAATCCCAAAACTTTAAATAAACTGCACACTTATTGCAAAAAAAAATGTGATTTGTTTTGTTTGTTCTTGCTGCTTCAAATAATAGAAACAACGTTAATAAAAACCTTTAAGTAAGTGGTACACCGACTAGTAGAATACTGATGTTGAAACAAATTTATCAAAATGCAAGCGAACAGGTAATCCATAGGTGTAGGGTATTCAAATCTAAATCACTTCAGTACAGGCAAGATTCGAAAAAAAGTGCAAAATACGCTAAAATTATGGAACTTTCTCCCACATCCGACTACACATAAAAATAAAACGCAAGAGAATGCTCCTGACACATTTTTTACTACTATTCTGACGAAGTAATTGTAACATGTAACCAATGTGATTTAATTTTAAATAAATCTTAATTTTTCCAGAGTATTGATATATTAGGTTTTTATATGCAAGTTTAACAGAAACCAGAATGTTGATTATTACTGAAATCTTTCCTGACTCCGTATCATAAAGCATCATGATGAATCAATGGCAAGTTTAAAATGAAGCTTTTTAAATGAAAAGCAAAAATGAACTATTTCAAAATAAATGCAGTACAAATCAGAGGATTAATTCAAATGACCAGAAATGTGGTAAAAGTAAATCAATATATTGTATCATTAATATTTTTTTCGCATTATAGTATTTAATTTCATTAGGTATGAAAATTACGATATTTATCATGTCATTTCTTTTAATTTAAAAAAATTTCAATTTTCGACTGTATGTACGATAAAGAGTAGAATAATATTTTCTCCAATGTAATTTTTCTGTTTGGAAAAACATGATGTTACTGAACTTAACCAAATCATTCAACTTCACGGTGATATATATGAAGCATGTGACTGATTTTTTATTCTTAGAGTGAATGTATAACATTTACACAAATTTGTCATTCTTTATTATTTTAGTTTTGGCAGATAAATTTGATTTCTTTTTAATTTTCTGAACACAAAAAATAAATATCAAAAGCAAAAGATTCGATTAGTTTCTCCTGAATCAAAGTAAATTTGTCTTTTTCAGTCCTTTGGTGCATAAGGCTTTAAAAATATTGTATAAAAATTTACATCGTTAAGCCATTTGCTGCATTAGAGGAGACGAATTTTTGAGAACAACATAACTTAGCTTTCCTTGAAATCTAACAGATCAAGCTCTGGGGACTTGAGCACCATAAGATAATTCAAGCGCGAATAAAAACGACGTGACGATATTAAAAAATCTTTTTACTGGCGCGTTAACAAATCAATATCATAATTTAGTTTTCCCACTGAGCCGTACAAGTAATTCAAATTGCATCAGATTTCGATCCAAGTTGAGGAAATTATTTTCTTATGATTTCAAATCATTTTTGAAAATATCTTTAATTGCACGGGATTTTATATTTATATCTGGTATTTTGAAATTGTAATCAGTGTACTAAATTAAATCATCATTTGTCCTTGATTTAATTGAACAAAAATATTTAGTCACAGGTTTTATGTTTTAGTTGCTCCTTATATCCCGAATTTCACATTTAGGGCAATGACTAAATCTCTTTATGAAGGTGAAATTGAAATTATATATATATATATATATATATATTATATTGTCTGGGCATGGCGAAATTACAGATTTCATCAAATCTAAGGGGAGATGATCCTTGACGGTAGGTGTTAAAATAACGTCTCTTCAGGTTATTTCCTGATGAAAGTAAAGTGATTTTTATCAAATCCTGAAGAACTGTTTCAAGTGAAATGATGAAATAGACTATTAGGATTTCATTGGCAAAATGCTATACGAGGAAACACCTGGAGAGTCCTTGTACTTCCTAACCCTTACAAGTAGTACTATCAATCTAATATCAACTATCTTTAAAAATGGCACAAAAGGATTAACATAGGGATTGATATTTTTAGTGCAGCACAACCGAAGGAAAAAGATGTTATAAGTTAAAAAGAATTCAGCTAACTTTCTAATTTTTCTTAAATTAGATATCAATAGTTTGTGGGCTACACGGTACTTGCCGTTTAATAATGCACCTATTTGTTAAATAAACAATTTTAAACTCTTGACAATATTATTTTCATCATTTCACTGAATCAAACAAGGGATTCGTTCAAAATCTCTTACTTTTATCAGGGAAATCTACTAAAGAAAGTTATTTTTAACATATACCACGCGTCTATTGATCCTCTATAGAAGGTATTTAATAAAATTCCTAATTTCATTCTAATTTTCAACGCATTATATATAATAAATGCATGAGAATTTCTCCATTTGTCAAAATTTCAAGCACAAATTGGAAGATATTTTTAACTTATCGCGAACTGAAATTTTTAGAGTAAAACTTGAAAAACATTGCCAAATTTGGCGAGAAATGTGATGAATGTAATGTATCGAAATTATCCACCGTCTCGAGTCAAAAGTAGAAGAAAGTATATTGATATAACTGCACGATAATTTAAGAATCCGACTAAAGCTGAAAGTGATTTATCTTTATTTGGTAACTGCTAATTGGGTTTTCTTAAACCACGTCAGCAATAAATAAAATGAAAATATGTTATCTCAGTACCGTATGTAAAAAGAAATATAAATTTAGCATTCTGTTGTAGCTGAATGAACTATATTTCATTGTATAAAAGAAGAACTTTTATTGATATTCTGCTTCATCCTTTAGAAAGGTTTGCAAACGAAAGGCAAACCACTTCGATGCACACTTACTAAATCTTCAATAAGCTCGTGCGGAAGTTTCAAAACAGAATTCAAATGATATATACCCAGCAGAATATATTTAGAATAATTTCTTGTTAAGTGGAGGGGAAAATAGAATAGCCCATTTAAACTTCTATATCTTTAAAAATTGATCCGATTTAGATCAAAAGCCTTCGTTTCTTTTGTTAATTTCTAAACTTGCTGCTTCACCAACTTCTGCGTCTATCTTTTAATAGGAAAGTATAAACTTAAATAATGGTAAAGAAAATTCTGAAAACATTAATAGTTTCACTTAAATGACAGTTCATTACGCGATTACACATTCCCTGTTTATACCTTTAAAATTATACTTTACAAAATTTTGCTACTTTAATATACCTTAAAAAATGAATAAACGTAAAAGATATTCCTATACGTAAGTATCTACAGTGCAAATCGATTAACTTGACTGAAATTATTAAAATCTTCGTGTTATTATATATATATATATATATATATATATATATCAATACTATATATATATATATATATATATATATGAAATTTATAATACAAAATTTCAAGTTTTTTGAAAAATCAAACACTTGGTTTTTGGAAATTAATCTGATATTTTTTCTTTGCATTTGTCTTATTTATGGTATCAACAAATTGTGTAATGCTATCCATTTTTTATTCATTTTCTCACTTAGCAAAATTGGGTTTAAATATTGCGCACACTTTTCATTACTTTCTTCGTTTCAGTGACATTAGGAACATGAGCTGCATTACTCATTCAATAGAAGTATTTTAATTGAATATTATACAGAAGAGGGTGTTTACTTTATGGAAACGACTTTGTAATTTATTTTTTCGTTCGCATTTTGACATACAGTTTTAACAACTTCAGAATAATTGTCTGACAATGTTTTCTTTTGATTGGAATACAAAGTAAAAGATTTATTTAGAAAATAGCTTCTAAAATTGGTAGTTGGCGGCTCGAAGGTACATAGGTGTGCTTTACGAAGAGAAATATTCGTATTAACACATTATAAAAGAGTTTTAAAATCTCGGTTATTGCATTTAAAAAAGGGATTCATAATATATTAAATTTGAAAGAAAGAAAAACATCTGGCTGTGTGAAAGTAAGAATGAAAATATGACCTTGAAACCTCATTCTAAAATCTGTTTGAGGTAGAACCTTCATAAAAAATCTCACGATGTCTAGTATCTTTGATCCTAAGGAAAAATCCGCCGATCCATAGATTCTGCCCATGAAAACTTAGGAATGTCTCACAATTCTGTAAAATTACGTCGATCCACTAAAATTTACAGTTCAAAAAATGTTTAAACCTGATTTAATCTAACTACACATAGCTTATACTTCTGAAAAACAAAAGTGGCTGCTACAAAAAACACCTAAGCTGCTAAAAAAGGGAAATTTGTGGTAACTCTCAATAAGGCAAGGGTATGTTAAAGTGACTGTAATAAAACAAGATCTATTTTCTTTTGCTCAACTGACGGCAATGACCTTACAAAATGGCTTTATCAGTGTACAGAACATTTTTCAATGGGATTCATGACAGTTGTAAGATTTTTTTACAGCGGCAAACTGAGAATCAAAGTCTCAAGGAGCACTAAAATTAATTCCCTCTACTATCCACAGAATATTTTAGAACCAATTTTTGATGAAGAAATTCCAGTCTTATATGGAAAAGACATTGATAAAGTTGAACGTATGTACCAAAGCCTATCATTAATTAAACACTTTGTCACTTATTTAGCAAATAAATAATTAGAAACAGGTATAGTTTATATCATTTGATGAAATACCTGGAAAATTACCTGACGCTTGTTTAATGAACTTTTTCTTTTGGTTTGTTAAAACGAGCATTAGGAAATCGGTATCCAAGAACACTAAATTTACTTGCACGGAAAAGTCGAGCTAGAACTATTGTCAAGTGCCACGACTATCATATAGAAGCAAAATCTGCCCCCCCAAAAGTAATGTTTATATTGGGTTGAAACATAATTATCCGGCTTTAATATCAGCGCGTTTTTCGTCAGTGAAAAGTAGCGTTTTGTTTATTATTTTTGTATAAAAATAACCTTCTCTATTGTTTTAGAAAAATGCGTGTCTAAAACCATAGTCATATTCGCCAAATTATGCTCCACCACTTCGAAAAGGATGGAAAACAGCACAGTCATTTCGTGATCTCCAACGAACACTTGAGAACAAATGGCGAAAATCAGTGTAGGGAGGTTTGCCCGTTCAAATTAAGGTGATACCAGCTTGGTGGATAAACTGAAGAACCGGTAGCCATTGGTTTGGTGATCCGGCTCTTCTGGCAGCCTTGGAAGAGGCCGAGAGCCTGACAACACGAATGCTGCTGAAGCCTTCAATATCAATCAATCCACGGTCGTTGGTCGCCTCAAAAAGCTTGGAAAATCGCTGGAAGGTCCCCCACTAGCTCTCCGACAACAACAGAGCTGATTGCATTCGAATTTTCACCGAGTTACTGCAGCGAAACGAACAAACACCATTTTTGAAGAATCTTGTCACAGAGGATGGGTGCTTATCTTCTCTTAATAACGTCAAACGAAAGAAGGTTGCGTTTCATCAGGTGTTCTCCTATGAGATACACAGAATCATGTCCACTGTAGAAAGGCTATATAATTTGGTAGTATTGGTGGGACAGAAGCGCTCGTGGAATCGACCGTCTGCCAAGCAAATAGGTAGCAGTAATTGAAGTAGACGATGACTATGCTCCCGAATAATCGTTTAAACATGTTTTTGTCAAATATTGTTATTGATTTTGTTAAATAAAATTTGCTGAAAAAACAATGGATAATTATGCATCAACCCGATATATACAAATTAACTATACAAATCGTTTCCATAAAGTGCGAACGACCTTTTGTATATGTAAGCGAAAAACAATTACACAGGCCATAATCCTAATTTTAAAAAGAGATAAGCAAATTACTCGCAACGAACAGAATTGTCTTAACACAGTGCCAACAACACAATTAATTTGTCTTAACACAGTGCCAACAAAAAAAAAAACACGAGAAGCAAGTTTATTCAAAATAAATGCATGTTATCAAAATATAAGCAAATTGAGGAATATAAAACCATGTACTTTTATCTGAAAAATGCGAAATTGATGCTAAAAAAATACAAAAAAAAATAAAATGTGAAAAAATAAATGGGCTATATCCTAAACAAAAGACGTGATGTCAAATGACGCAAAATGATTATCTTAAACAGAAATAGTATGGTAATAATTCTAGTATGGTAATATGACTAGGTAATAATTCAACCACAGAATGTTAAAAAAGTATTTCCAAATCCATTTATACTGCCTACATAAAATATTTATAACAGATTGAAATATTTTTATTCATTTTATGAGGAGTATATAACAAATTATCTAGAGAATTTTTATCTCCAAGAAAAACAACATAATATGTAATAATTCGATCACAAAAAAGGATTTTATTAATTCGTTAAAATTTTGTTCATTTTCAGATACGCTAATGTATTGAGTTCTTTTAAGAAAAATTCTGCTCTCTGCGTATTTTGTGTAAAAGAAAAATGTTTAAAATAAAATTTTAATTAGAGAAACGAACATTTTGTAATTACAATGCGATTCTTAATTTATGGAACACAAGAGCAAAATATTTTTATGCCAGTGATTAAGAATAAAAATATTTTGTTAATATTAAGTTCCTCCAGTAATACCTTTTTAATATATTAAAATACTCACCTCAAGGTCATCAATCCCTGAAAACTTTTTCATTAATTACAGTTTGATTTAGCACTTGAATAAGGCGTAGACCAAAAAGGCCGCTTATTAAAAAAAAACTTCATTATTAATGAAACTTAAGCAACATTTCTGTCAAAAATGTAGATAAAATTTAAAAAAAATTATATTTTTGAAGAAATCTTTATATTAAGGTTCACAGACAAGATTTGATGACTAATATCAGTTAAATTCATTAACCTATATCGATGTAAATGCAGACATTTTTAAACTCATATTACATCCCCCATCAATTTATTTTTATCTATCCTTCTTAGTTAGATAAAAATAGATCAATAATAATGGTATAGATCACACATTTAATCATTAAACGAAGTATATTTTAATTATATCATAAAATATCGACTGCGTAATTAATACGTCATCTTTAGAAAGGTTTTTAAGGTGATGGTTTTGGAAAGGATTTCAGGAGTACTCTATAGGGATACTGAAATTGCTTTGATGGGAAATAATCGTATGATGCTTTTTAAGTTGATTATATTGCTCTTATGGAATTTTTTTGTTATTTTTTAATTCTTTTAAGTTCCAGCCTTAGAATGTTTTCAATCAAGTATAGTGCTGGGAGTTACACCAATAATTATTTAATAATAGAGATTGCACTTGTTGGAATTCAATATTATTTCTTCTTATGGGAATTACCAAAGGGATTTAAAAGCACAATGTGATTGATACTGAATGTAGTAAGATTCGATCTGAGCACCTTCTGTTCCGTAAGCGAGTACTTAAGCGATCCCGTTAAAACTATCGTCTTTGCGTGATGACTATTACTGGTTTATATCGATATCACACCGCCACACTATCCCCATGCCAGTGATTTGGCGAATAGGCGAACGAATGATACCATATTCGTGACAAGCGTGTGTGCAGTAGCGTCATTCGTGCGTGACGGCTTGTGTCATTTGTGTGAGACGGTTTTGTGGTGTGGGGGCTTAATTGCGTCATGTTCTGACGGCTTGGTTTTCTTTTGCGGTGGAAAGATGGTGCCACGACTGCTGAGGCGAAGGTGCGGTCTTTGTATGGTTTCTAAAAATAAATAATCCCAAATGAAATTTAGG